>LBNU01017709.1:5160-22039 GCA_014162995.1 Artemisia annua
TCACAGAAAAAAGAGAGAAACAAAACAGTTTTAGTTTGTGTCGTGTTTTAGGGGACAAGGGTCTCATTTGGTTTGTTTTGGGGTCGACTCACAGAAAAGAGGAAAAGAAAGAAGAAGCAAAATGGATTTTTGGTTTTGGTTTTGTTGACTTCACACGTAGGACACAAAGAAAGCAAAAAGGAAACATAGTTTTTGGTTTGGTTGTTTTATTTGTTCAAAAGAAGAAAAGAAAAGAATGAACTAATAATTTTACTAGTTTTTAATCTTACTCGCGGTGTTTATTAAGCAAGTATAGGGGCTTATATATGGGGCGTATGGTACTTTAATACGAGCTTATTAATGCGGTCGAGTTTCGTAGCTTATTAGATTAAGTTTATAACCTTTAAACTTGACGTAAAAAGGGGTACTTGGGTATATATATTAGTTATTAGTTAAGTTATAAAAGAAAATATAGTTTTTAGTTTATATATAGAGTACT
The DNA here is from genome assembly GCA_014162995.1 of Artemisia annua. Lineage (NCBI taxonomy): Eukaryota > Viridiplantae > Streptophyta > Magnoliopsida > Asterales > Asteraceae > Artemisia > Artemisia annua. Next base: position 5,639 of record LBNU01017709.1, read on the forward strand.
TGTAATATGAGTTTTAAAATAAGTATATCAATGTAAATATTATGTATTATGGTATTGTAGGATATATTTTACGATAGGTATACTAATGTTTATTATTACAGTTTATATTAATATTAAGTTTTTACGTATTAGGGCTTTAACATGTGGTAATAGTTATACTTAAATATATTAGTTAAGGTTTATAATAGAAAATTTTAGGGTTCGTGTTTTAAGGTTTAGGGTTTCGTTATGTAATATTATAGTTATTAGGGTTTCGTGAGAAACCTATTTAATAGTAAATATTAGTGGGTTTATTATGGTATTTTATCGTATTAGTGTAAGGTTTTTATACTTGACATACTTTTGATATTGGTGGTTGCGCGGGCACGTCTAGTTAGTTTATAAAAAGCAAAAATTTTATAGTAAAAATACCTGGTGTTGATGTCATAGTGGAAATAGTATTGAAGAAAATTACGGGTTGTGACAGTCTCAGCCCCTAGGAGAAAATCTCGTCCCGAGATTTAGTTAAATGTAGAGGTAGGAGGAGGGCGAGTTGATGATTCGAGAAAGAGAAAGTGGTACGAAAAGAAGAATAGGAGTTGTACAAACGGAATAAGAGGTGTTTGTACATGTGCCAGATACTTAGAATCCTTTGTTTATATTCTTTTAGTCAGAAGTAGAGGCGTCCCAATGCTTGTAAGTAAGAGTTTATAAATTTATGATTCTTTGATTTATAACTTTCTCATTAAAATGAAAGAGCTTTTTTTCATTTTAATAGGATAATCATTATAAATCATCTTTAAGTAGTATCGGCGGAAAAAGGAGTGGGTTATCCACACTTAAGGAAATGTGGTATGGGAGTGTTTTGAGAGAGTGGACAAGTGTTTTGACTCGGAGTTTTGAAAACTTGATGGGATTGACCCATGAAGTTAAGAAAAACATTGTGAGACTTACAATGTCATGAGGAAAGGTTTAGAGATCGGAGACCTGTGGGTTATGGGCCCACTGATTAAGCATGGGTTATTAGCATTAATCATGTTAGTAACTCGGGTTTCTAGTGCTGCAGTACTACTGTCAGCAACTAGTTGCCGGATGGCACCCTGAGTTATGGCTTTGCAACACATGATTAGAAGGATAATACATAAGTTGGTCATAATGAGGATTACGAAAACTCCGACTTAGATATTGTTACAAGTTCTTAACTAATAGAAACTTGTGAGAAGTACAAGTTCTATCTCTTAGAACATTGTAGGATGAGGTAGGGAGAGAGTTTAGAGTAGGAAGATAGTAGAGTAGGATACCTGGAAGGATGGTATCCTAGCGAGGATTAGATTTTACTAAATTCCCGCGAGGTTTGTTTTCCCCCTAAGGTTCTTCTAGTTCTCATAACTAGTCCTAAGGTTCTATGGGTGATGTATTGGTCTTAACTGGTAAAGAGGATCCTATAATAGAAGAAGGGCTAGGTGGTTTCTTTTCTACAGGTTTACTAGGAGTATCACTATTTTCGGGTAAAGTTTTAATTTTAGTCTTTTGACCTAATTTGTTTATCTTACGTCCTAGGTACTTAAAACCAGGTAGGGTAATATCCATAGTATCTTCCGAGTGGGATTCTAATGTGTAGCTTAAGGAGTGTCAATTCCTAAGACGTAATCTAACATCCTCAAATGTTTTTATTCCTAGTTAGTAACCTCGAATTCTAAGCCTGAGTCTATAAACTTAGGGTAGGCTCGGGATATCCTAGAGGTGTAATATTTCCTAGGGATTTCTAAATCCTTAAAGTGATGGGGAAATCTTAATACGGGAGAGGCAACTTATGAAGCTAGGTCTAAGTAAACTATATCCTTAAAATGGTTTGTTCTTATTTCCTATGAAGGAAAACTTAACCTATTAATCTAAACCTTTAGTGCTTCTAATTTGCTCCTATAGATAACTTAAGAGTATGACTAATTCTAATATCCTCGATAAGTAAAAGTCTTATCTTAGGCTAAATCCTATCTTATAGAGATGTCTTCCTAGTCTATAAATTTTTCCTTAGTTTAGTTTCTAACCTCAAAAATCTTTCTATTTTTTTTATCTTCTATTTCATCAATGATTTCTTAGAGTTAGCCTATCTTAGTGATTCAAGGTATTCTATACCTAAGTTTATGTTTTCTAAAGATATCCTAAATTCATTTCTAACCTCAAATATGGGAATCCTAGAGTGTGTAATATGGGTTTTCTAAGAGGGGAAACTAACTCGGGAATCATAGTGATCTAGGGGAGTAGGAAGTAAAGAGGGAAGGATAGAAGTATGCTTGTATATAATACTATTATATACTTGCACATAGGTGTAGTTAGGGGAAGACTCTCTAACTAGGGGAAACTAAGAAGTTTCGAAGGAATGGGGACTGGAGACGGAGGAAGAGTAGTTTACTGAATTCAGAATGAATTCATATCGTTACGATGTAGAATGAGGGTTCTCATCATTAGGGAAAATGGTAGGGGAAGTGTTTTAAGGGATTCAAGGGTTAAAGAACGAAAGGAGTCGTATGACATACAATGTCATGAGATCTGATGGGTGTGTAAATACTCATCATTTTTACCTAATCTGAACTGCCAAAACATCCAAAAACACCCAATAATGCATCAAAATAGTGAAAATATCCCAGGGTTGTGTTTTATATGTTTTAGATGCAAAATGTTTGAAAACAAATGAAAAACGAGCAAAGTTTGCACAATTGGCAGTTTCAGTCCCTCAACTTTCAAAACTTGTCAAATCTAGTCCCTAAGCATTAATTTTGAAAATAAAGTCAACCAAAGTCCTTAGAAAATCACAAGTTGTCATAATTAGTCCTTTGATGAAAAGTTTCAAAAGTTTACAAGTTTAGTCCCTGAACTTTGCAAAAGTGTCAAAAATAGCCCCTGGGATTAAAATCTTTTGGAAAATTACAATTATGGTCCTTGTATTATAAAACTTTGGCAAAAATAATCATTGGGTGGAAAGTTTGGTGAAATTAAATGTTTGGTCCCTCAAGTTTCACATTTGGCAGAAATAGTCCTTGGAAATTCAAAGAATGGAAATTATCATCATGGGTCCTTGTACTATTCATCATATGGCAAGATTGGTCCCTTTGAATACTTTGGGAAAGTCACATGATCAGCCCCTCAAAAATCAGAAAATTACACAAATGGTCCTTGTGATAACTTACAAACCAAACGGCCCTTTTTACTAAATCCAATAATCCAAATCCAACACCTAAACCAGTCCACCCCATTAATAAACCCAGCCCTTCCCTTTTTCCCTGGCCCAATAACCCCAAGCCCACTCACCCCATTTTATTAATAAAATCTAAAATCGGTCAAACGGGGTTTGACCATCTCATTTCTCTCTCGCAAACAAAACCAAAACCAGTCACTGGTTTCACAACACCACCCTGTCACTTCTCCACCGCCCTTTCCACTCACCCCCACCATCCTCACCTAACAGGACAACCCCCATAAATGCACCACCCCCCAATTGCAATCACAGAGCAATTTGCTCTGTTTTCTTTTTGGCGCCAAATCTCACCAACGGCCAAGATCATCTCTGCTAATCCAATGGTCCCAAAAAGAAGTGGGAAAGCTCAAGTAGGACCCACAAGACCCTAGAAGCTCTTATAAAAGGAAGAAGAAGCAGCAGAGAAGAAGTAGTAGAATAATTTAGTTTCATGTATGTCGTTTAATCAAATTTTCAAATTCTAGCGTATCATTTAGCTTTTAAGCATTGTATTAAGCTTTTTCAGTGTAATCTTAACCTTTTCTAATAATATAATTCAAGTTTTAGCTCTTATCTCAGTTTATGCAAGTTTTCATTTTCTAAAATTTTCACAAGTAAATAGTAATGAGAATTGTTGTTGTTGTTATGGACTAATTAGGTAACATAAGCTCCCAGAAAGCTTTTACAAGCTTTTAGTAACTCTAAACTCAGTAAAGAATCAAAAACCAGAAAACAAAAAAATAGAATTAAATAGGAGAAAAATAAAAAAAAAAGAGAAAAAGAAGAAGAAGAATGTTAGGAACACGTTTCACGTCATCAAAGTGTCGGTCATTAGTTTATAATAGGTTGCTGTATTAGACTTAGTATGTTTTACATTTAATCATTTTGATATGAAAGTTTATTATGTAATGTGACAACATATGGAAGTCCAAGGACTAATAGTGTAAAATAGTAGAAGCCTCTAGTGTCTCTTGGACTTCCTATTTAAACAATGTGTATGCCCTCATTAGGGATTGTTGGTTCTCATTAATACATTGTCATTTTCATCATATCATTAGTAGAGTTCCTTCCATATTATTCTATCTTCTTCTTCTCCATTCTAGTTCTTGTATCATTGGTTGTTTATGCTATAACATGGTGACCTAACAAGTGGTATCATTCGCCTAGGGATATTAGAGGTTGTTTTTAGATTAGTTTGGGTTGTTTTGATCTCATTTGGTTAGTATTTAGGCTCGTTTAATCTTATTTGGTACTCGTTAGATTCATATCTTAGTGTAGTAAAGGTTTTAAAGTCATTAGTACAAGTAATACTCAAAGATTTTACTCGTTTCTTTTAAAAAAATTGGACAGTAAGCTATTTTTTTTGGGTATTTGCGAGTTTGAAAATAGGGTATTAGCGAGTAAGAGATTTTTGGGTTTTTCTTGCGAGTATCAAGAATTTTGCGAGTATCACATTTCAGTTTCTGCGAGTATCATAATCGGGGTATTTGCGAGTAAGCAGTTTTAGTGTTTATTGCGAGTATCAATTGACTTGCGAGTTTCAAATTTGGCGAGTAAGCCTGGTATTCCTTATCGTATTGCGAGTAAGGACTCTTCTCTTGCGAGTATCATCTAGAAACTCTGCCCAAATTCTCTCCATTTTGCGAGTATCAGTTCTCCACGTTTGCGAGTATCATCATTATTGCGAGTAAGTGACAGCTTGCGAGTAAGGGATAGCTTGCGAGTAGGGTTCTGATTTTGGTCTTGCGAGTTTGGAGATAAGTTATTCTTGCGAGTAAGGAACAAGTTTTTTCTGCGAGTATCAACTTTCTGCGAGTAAGAAAAGGTTTTACAAGTTTTGGATTTCGTTTCAACTCTCACTACTAATCTACAACAACAACCTACACTTTATCCTTTAAAAGATCCATTGAAGCATATTCAATCAAAATGTCTCGACCTCCATTTTACTTCTACAATCAACAACAACAATCACAATATCCACAACAACAACCGCATCCTCAATTACTTTAACAAGTGTATCAACATCCGGTCAAACGGGGTTTGACCATCTCCTTTCCCTCTCACAAACAAAACCAAAACCAGTCACTGGTTTCACAACACCACCCTGTCACTTCTCCACCGCCCTTTCCACTCACCCCAACCATCCTCACCTAACAGGACAACCCCCATAAATGCACCACCCCCAATTGCAATCACAGAGCAATTTGCTCTGTTTTCTTTTTGGCGCCAAATCCCACCAACGGCCAAGATCATCTCTACTAATCCAATGGTCCCAAAAAGAAGTGGGAAAGCTCAAGTAGGACCCACAAGACCCTAGAAGCTCTTATAAAAGGAAGAAGAAGCAGCAGAGAAGAAGTAGTAGAATAATTTAGTTTCATGTATGTCGTTTAATCAAATTTTCAAATTCTAGCGTATCATTTAGCTTTTAAGCATTGTATTAAGCTTTTTCAGTGTAATCTTAACCTTTTCTAATAATATAATTCAAGTTTTAGCTCTTATCTCAGTTTATGCAAGTTTTCATTTTCCAAAATTTTCACAAGTAAATAGTAATGAGAATTGTTGTTGTTGTTATGGACTAATTAGGTAACATAAGCTCCCAGAAAGCTTTTAAAAGCTTTTAGTAACTCTAAACTCAGTAAAGAATCAAAAACCAGAAAATACAAAAAAATAGAATTAAATAGGAGAAAAATAAAAAAAAAGAGAAAAAGAAGAAGAAGAAGAAGCTGGAGCATAGTGAATACTGGATGGCTATGGGTTAGAGACTTTGTGGAAAGTCATTAGGGTGGTTCTTGGTTCTTGGTTCATCAGTTTAAGCTTGGCTCACTTGTAAGCCTATAATCTCATTTATTTGCTTTCTACTGTGTGATAGCTTATTATATGCTTGTTCTTGTTTCTCAGTGCTTATTTGGTAATTGTTAGTTCTGAAATTGCTTTAAATCATTAGCTTGTTAATTAGTTTTCATTATTGCCCATTGTTTTTTTTAACTGTCAATTTTAGCATATCCTGTTCTAGTAGTAATTTGTTGTGTGTATTGGCACTTGTGTGATTTTGTGAACTTATCTCATCATATTATACCATTGTGCACTGGTTTCATGGCATGAATCAGCAAGACCCTTCGAAAATCTCATTTTCATAATTTTAAGGGTGTGTTTGGCACAAAAGTATTCTAGGCCAACATTGGTGTTTTTGTTGTTGCTAGTGCTTGAGTTAACTTTCATTAGGGTCACTTAGGTCAGTCATAGCATAAAAATCTTTGGTCTTTCATAAAATAGTCAAAATCCCATNAAGAAGAAGTTGGAGCATAGTGAATACTGGATGGCTATGGGTTAGAGACTTTGTGGAAAGTCATTAGGGTGGTTCTTGGTTCTTGGTTCATCAGTTTAAGCTTGGCTCACTTGTAAGCCTATAATCTCATTTATTTGCTTTCTACTGTGTGATAGCTTATTATATGCTTGTTCTTGTTTCTCAGTGCTTATTTGGTAATTGTTAGTTCTGAAATTGCTTTAAATCATTAGCTTGTTAATTAGTTTTCATTATTGCCCATTGTTTTTTTTAACTGTCAATTTTAGCATATCCTGTTCTAGTAGTAATCTGTTGTGTGTATTGGCACTTGTGTGATTTTGTGAACTTATCTCATCATATTATACCATTGTGCACTGGTTTCATGGCATGAATCAGCAAGACCCTTTGAAAATCTCATTTTCATAATTTTAAGGGTGTGTTTGGCACAGAAGTATTCTAGGCCAACATTGGTGTTTTTGTTGTTGCTAGTGCTTGAGTTAACTTTCATTAGGGTCACTTAGGTCAGTCATAGCATAAAAATCTTTGGTCTTTCATAAAATAGTCAAAATCCCATTTGATCTCTTGTTGTTGATCCACTGTAGGGATTTAGGATCTCAAATCCTTAATCTTTGCTTTAAAATATGTCAACTTATTAGAATAGTTGCAAACAATTTTTATTTAACTTAATCAGTCACAAAAATAGGAATCAAATCCATTTTGGTCAAACTTTTGGTAAAATAGAAAAAGTCAAATTGTTCATAACTGTCAAATAGCCAAATTTGTTAGAACATGCACAGGGCTCAATATAGATTGGAAATGAAATGTTCTTGTTGTTTTGTGTTCTCTAATTGCTTGTGAGTCTGAATCAAGAGATAAGTTGGATTTCAAGCTCATTTGCTTATACAAGTTTGGCCTTAAACATAGCCTGTGAACCATTAGCTCCCATGTACCAGTGTTTGCATCATTTTTCACAAGCTTCTCAAAAGCTCACCTGTGAACCCAACCCTTAGATTTTTAGTTTTTTGTAAAGCTCACCAGGCTGTGAGCCCCTCTGGACATTACTGTACCTTNTTTTTAGTTTTTTGTAAAGCTCACCAGGCCACCTTTTTAGATCACCCATCTCCTTGTACCTCTGGACATTACTGTGAGCCCCACACAAGGCTGCAGTTAGCCCCTAAACCTGTTTTGGTTCTGTGATTTGGATTTTGCTTATTTGTGATAAGTGGCTTATCAGTGTGTCTCATCTCATTGTTTTTGCTTAGATTGTTTCTATCTAGTTTAGCTTCTGTGTTCATGTATGTAGCTTATTCATAGCTTTTGCATTATCAAAAATCCACTTTTCCTTGAAAAAGCTTAACTGTGGAGAATTTAAGCTCCCAAAGTGCTTAATTTTGAGTTTCACAAAAAGTGTTTTCACAAAAAGTACCTATTTTCATCATATATTTATCTGTCAAAAAGAAAAATCCAAAAATAATCACTTTTTAGGAAAAGTGATAGTTTCTATTTAATATAATTCAGATTTTTATTTTTCTTTTTAAATTTTTATTAAGTACTTATCTGTTTTTATAATTTTCTTAAATTCCTAGTATCTTAAAGTATTTGTATAAATTTTCTTAGAATTTTCCTTTTTCATTTAGTATTTATTAAAATTAAAAACAGTTTAATTAATAATTAGTTAATATTAGTAAATTAAATAGTTTTAATAATTTTTGTTAAACAGTAGTATATTTTTATATTTTTCCTGAGTTCTAAATGTTATTTAGTACTTCTGGTAATTTTCCCATAATTTCTACTGTTCATTTGGTAATTTTTAGATTTAATTTTATTTAAAATAGTTTTATTAGAAAAACCAAAAAGAAAATAGTTTTAGTGTCTAAATTTAATCTCAGATCCATTTTTATAATTTTCCTAGCTTTTTCACATTATTTAGATTCTGTAAAAAATTAGATTTGTAATTTTGTCTTTCCATTTTATATTTTTCTTATTTAATCTAGTTTAATTAACCTTTATATAATAGTTTAGTAATTAATTGATAAAAGATCCACAAAAAGACAAAAATATTTATTTTCAATTTTTACATTTCTTTTAAGTCATTTTAGATTTTTAAAAATTAATTTTGCAAATGTTTAGTGTAATTTTGTAATCTTAATCATTTTAGATTTGTTATAAATTATTTTTTATTAAGTTTTAAATAGTTTTAGTAAATAATTAATATTTAAATATTAAAATAATCAAAAAAATAATTTTCTTTTTAATTTAATTTTCTTTTCATTTTAATTTTGTAAAAGTTTTATTTTTACCCCCTGTAGTTTGTAGTTGTTCATATTTAACCTTTTCCATTTTACATAATTAGTCTGTCTGTATTAGGTTTTCCCAAAGCCTAATTCTGTTCCCCTGTAGTGTAAAATTTCATTAATTATCATTTCCATTAGTGTAATCAATACTAAATAATCATTCTCAATCTGGTTACTGTTCCCAATCACTCATTCCATAAACGTTTTCAAAAATACAATTTCAATCTCGTCGGGATATAACGACCCGGGAATACACTGTGCTTACACCGGATCATTAATTGATCAGTATCTCCCTCATTTGACTTAGTTGACCACACCTGGTTGACTGGTTAGTTTGGGAGGAGTCAAGATCATAACCACAATAGGTCATAAATAACTTGTCATAACCAAAAGTTTTACAAGTATCACTATTTATGCCATATGTGATTAGGAAGGATAATAGTTTTGGGCAAGTTGCCGAGTATGAAAAAGGAAGGAAGTTTTGCTGGGAAAGGGTGTTTATAGGGAGTGTATTTATTTGTCGGAGCCTACTTTATCAGCACTTACTATCTACCTAAAGGGTAATATTCTAGGTTTAACCTTATAATGCCTAAAGTTCAAAAACAATATTCCTAAGGAATATCTTCCTATCTTATAGGGTGTTGGGGTTTTAAGGCGTCGAAACTACCTAACTAATTCTTAGGAGTTGTGAGTAATACTTATCTAGTAGTATTACTTATAGGGTATACTAAAACCTCGAGTAGATTATAACAAGTACTCAACTTGTTATATTTCTGAAGGATGGATAATTTCCCAGAGTTCAGGGTATTCTAAAGCATCCTAATAAGGGATGGTTGGGAAGTTGGGTTTCTATCCTCAAAAGTACTTAAGGGTTCATGGCTAAGGCAAAGTGCCCTAACTTATCTTATAGGCATCCTATTTAGTACTATTATTTATAATGCATCTCTTAGAGCGGAATTCTATCCTAAAGTTTATCAGGCAACTAAAGTGTACTAGTTGATGGTTTCTCCTAAGATTACTTAATATTTAAGGGCTAGAGTCAGAAAGGTTTCCTATATCTATTTGGTGAAAAATCTAATTATCACCTATTATTTCTTCTAAGGTATAGGTTCTATTGGGTTACTACCTAGCTATCGCTATGACCTTTTTCTATCTTCAATAAAAGGTCAATAAAGATTTTACCTAAACTATTCAGGATATTCTAAATCTGATCTTTCTAGTGTTCTAAGTGTTTCCTATGGGAATCTCTTCCAACCTCAAATTTCTAAAATGAGGTGGGAAGGTTTGTGGGGATATAGGGAGGTATTAAGGTATAGGGTGGTTTCCTAAATATGCTAGGGTTACTACTAGGTAAGTGCAATAAAGGATAAGTGGGTCTCCTACAGAGTCTGGGAAATAGTGTTTTGAGGGATAATCTAGTACATTCGGAGAGGAAAGAGCAGTCTACGGATGTAAACTAGATGAGACAGGGGTAGAATAGTAGGGTGTAGACATAGCTAGATAATAATAGAAATGATATGAATCATGCAGTTATGTACTATACTAAATGCATCAGTTAGCAGTTATGCAGTTAGGTACTATACTAACATGTAGCCTATGTTGTTACGGAGGATGGCAGTGGCACTAAGGACTTTCTTGAGCTTAGAAAAAGTAGTTGTAGTTTAGGTTTTGACCTTGTTCTCTACAACTGAGGCTCTGATACTGATGCGCGTGATGTGTCGTTGCGGTTTAGCAGTGTTAATGCCTATTCAAGTTTTACATTTATATTTAGCCGACTTATCAATAACACACACACTTAACGAGCAGTGTACCCGGTCAGTTTGTATAAAATGGTAAGCAGAGTGTCGATCACTAAGAGTGGAACGTATTATCTAGTTATCCTAATCAGTATTTTAATATCTAAGTTAGCTTTACAGTCTAATCTAGCGAAAGGGGTTTAGCCGGAGAGACTGGCACAGTTTGGTTATTTAATTAAACAGTAAAAATTAATGAGAAAATCAGCGAATAGCATACCCGTACACAGATAAATAATAGAGACAATAAGAAGACCTGTCCTGATAATTAAGCAGCTTGTCACTTGTTTTATTGCTAGTTTTATATGAAGTGTATATAATTAATCCGTACTCGTTGGTTTCATTATATCGGCGAGTAAACCCTTAATGATTACTTATGAATATCCAACTTATCCAAAGACATCGGATTAAATAGGCGAGGAAGGCGTATGGCAGCCCAAGCAGTGCTCAGCTAGACACAGAGGTAATCAATGCACTAATATAAGTTCACCAAAAACATCAAACATATAAACTTTAATTGATGGGAAAGCAATTTTAAGGCGGGCATTTGATTTTGCGTACTCACAAACTACCGGCCATCAATCCTGATGAATTAACGCTTACTATTACAATAAAACAAAACTACTTAATGAATTGAATACATGCAGGACCTTCTTACAGCTCTAAGATCTTCGTTTGGGGTGTGTCTTGTGTTGCTTGTTCGTCTGAATTCGCCTCCTTAGGGTTATGGTGCACACAAAATTCGTCTAGGTCTTGGGGTATTTATTGTTTTTGTTTGAGGGTTCGATGCGGCGCATGTAATGATTAGATGCGGCGCATTGACTTAACTTCGCGTGGGGTCCAAGCTTATTATATTCTGGAATATTCGTACACCTCCTTTAGATGCTGCATAACTTGAATCTTTATGCGGCGCATGTCCTTCAGTTGTTATGGATTGTTTCTGGTGAAGTCTTGATAGTGATACGCCGTATGTCAATTGTGTGATGCGGCGTATCTGGAGTAGAACGAGCTTGATCTTCTTCTTTGACCAAAGTTTCATATGCGACGCATGGTAGAATTCCATGCGACGCATTCTTCAAAGTCAGGCAATGGTCTTCGAATTCATCTAAGTATGATATTGCGGCGTATCTGTTGAGTTAGATACGGCGCATCTTCTGGATTTCAGTAGACTTTTGACATCTTGCTCATTTTGCTCCGTAATTAGTCCAATATCGCCAAGTTTCACCTTTTACCTATTTTTACCTGAGAATCACTAAAGTAAACATTAAAGCACCGATTCTCATACATAATAAAGTAAGACAAGTTAATTAAATAGGATAAATGATGATAATAAAGTGTACTTATTTGAGTTCATCAAATATCCCCCCACTTGAACTTTACTTGTCCCCAAGTAAACCTTAGATTTAATCTTATGAAAATGTATCCTAAAAGGTATTAGGATTTGTTTTTAATAGTTAAGCACGTATTCGTTTCATAATAATCACACAACCAACCACTTAACGAAGTAGAAACAAAATAATTTTTCGATATAAAACAATTCTAAATCGTTTAGTTGCTAGTTGTGACGAATATTCTATCATAAACTTGACAAGTATACGCATCTCCCCCACTAGAGCCAAGGAGTAACAAGTCTAAAGCGGTAAAATGGGTTAGTTGGTTAAGGGTTGATCATCCTTTTTAATCTCTATCGATCTCATATTCCAGAAAAGGCGACAAAATCAGGAATACATGATCGAATCCACGACCACGATACTCGCAATTTCTCAATTCCTTAACTCGAATAGGCTAAAGATAGGACTAAGTAATCTTCACCAATAATATTATATCAAAAAGGGTGACAAAATCATAAATACACAGCCGAATCCACGACTACGATACTTAAGATTGCTCAAATCCCTAATCTCAATAAATCAAAGGTTCGGATGAAGAATGATATAGGGTATTGATAATATTTGGGATATAAATTGGTGTAAAATAAAAAATGAACAAAACAAATAGATTAAAATCCTAAGTGTGGTTAATTACTTTCTCAACCATCCCATGAATAAGACTCTTATCATTGAATAACTCACGCTTTTGACTCATGTAACTCACGCTTTAGGTAGACACGAATTATAGTCAATAAAATCTTAAACAAAGAATAACCTTAGTTGGCGTTCCCGTAACGGCCAACTCCCATTCAATCATAAATATAATATACAACAACAAATAGTGGTGATATCTCCCACTTTACAAAACTTTACATAATTCCAACTTTTTCTTCTTTCTTTTTCTTTTCTATTTTTTCGATTTTTTTTTAACTGTGTAAAATTTGCACAACTTTTTCTATCGCGATTTTTCCGGATAATTTTTCCATACTTTTCATAAGTTTCAGAAATAACTGTAATAGTGAAAGTAGTAAACACACGAAAAATAAACTAAAAATATACAATATGTACTTTCACTCCAATTGCATTATGCAATTTCCCGACCTAACCAAAGATAATGAATTACGCACGCGAACACAGGTAATGTAAGGAAACACACTTTGCTTAAAGTAACTAACCACGGATTTCAATCTATAGAGTAGGCTAAGGTGCAAGGGTGTAACGAAACATTTTAACAAAATTGTAAGAAACGAAAGGAATGGCTCTGAGGGTTTTTCTAGGGGTATCTTACTCTAAAAATGAGAGTAACAAAAGGGTTTATACGGGGGTTAACTAACCGGTGTAGCTAGTTAATATCACAAAACATATAAAGGCTTTTTGGGTGTAATCCTAGAATTTTACCAAGTTAGACAAGTCACTCCAATTATATCGATAATACTCATTATGGTGGTCTCGAGTAGTATACAAGCCAAGTTCTAAAGTTTACAAGTCACCAGCACACTAAAGTTTTTGATTTTAGGCAAAAATAATGTTATGTGTGCGGCTATGTAATTTAGACTTAAACAAAAACATGCTAAAAATTTTTAAATTATGATATATTAAGCGCATTTTAAGCATATTTTGAAAAAGTTTGGACAAGTAAGTGTTCTAATTCTCCATCCCCCCACTTAAGTTAAACAACGTCCTCGTTGTTTGTTTTAAAGGATTAAAAACTGGAAAATAAAAGAATTAGAACAGAAAAACTTCCCTGATATTTGCTCGGAATGATCCTCCATTATGCGTTTGCGAGCAAAGATCAACTTTCTTGTGGATTAGAACGTTAAAGCTTCATGAATGAGGTATCCACAAAAAGTGCAGGAATCTATAATACCACCTAGACTTTTACACACCTGAGTTAAGAAGGTTCAACTTGCATAATACATTAGTAGTTAGTGAAAATAAAACCTAAAAAAAAAAAATTAAAAATCATCAGGTCAGTCGATACGCCGCATCCTATGGAAGAAGATGCGCCGTATCGAGCCTGGAATTAATACGAATCAGAATAAAAGATGCGTCGTATCCTTAAACAGGGATGCGCCGCATTAAATAAACTGACAGAATGTTTTAAAGTTGAAAAATAAAAATATAGAAAAATAAAATAAGATATGACCAGTGCAGATGATACGCCGCATTCCATGGTGGATATGCGCCGCATCTTCTTCAGGTCTGACAGACTCGACTCAGAACAGAAAAATAAAAAGTTTCGGGTTGTCTCCCGGTCAGCACTTGTCTTTATTCCAGACTCTTCAAGTTAGACTCACGTTCAGCTCCTATTTTGTTCTTTTCACGTGCCATCCTTCTTCCTTCATTCGAAAGATGTTACCATATAGCTCTGCAACATTTTTCTTATGCATAAACTTGCGATTAAACGACATACCATATGATATATAAATTCAAAATAAAAGCAATTGGCATGGCCGTTTTATAGTTAATTATAATCTCATTGTTTAGTGGATAATGATTTATTCCATGATTAGAAATAAATGTCGTTTTAAGTTTACAAAATTGAGATTATAGTTTGAACATGATGTATTACATGGATTAATGTCTGAAGAATTTTTTACGGAAATCACAACTTTCGTTGTGGATTTCGGCGTTTTTACATTTAGGTAATTTATAAGAAGATAAGTTTATTTCAATGTTTAGCAAGTAAGTCTTACTTTTTAGTAAACCGTTACTTAAAAAATGTTACTTAAAAAATTTTCTTTCAGACATGAACATGTAATAATCAGATTTAAATAATTCACTTTTGTTGTTAAAAATTCGGGAGAGGTTTTGAAGAGAACTCTCCTTAAGTATAAGTGAATTACTATAAATGATACCTGGAATTTCAATTCAAGAGAAATTGAGATACTCAATGTTACCTGCATTGAGTTCTCTTACCTTTACCGTTTATTACAAATTTCCAGTTATCGTAGACTTGATCACTTCATCTATGATTCTCTAGTTAGGTTTAGAACGTAATCTTCATGGCGATGCTAAAGTCATCTTTATCCTGAAAGTAAACTAACTTGTGCATGAGAGTAGTGAAACAATCAAAGTAGCTATCACCGTATTAGCAGAAGCTAATGCACCGTATTTTCGTTTCGTTTCAAAATACAAGATTTTTGATTTAGTAAATGCGCCATATCGATAAAAATCGATACGTCGCTTCTGTTTAATAATCCTTAAACTGTTTTTAATTTAAATATTAAATACGCCGTATCTGTTAAAACAGATGCATCGCACGGCGTTAGGGTTTCGAAAAATTCTTTATTAAAAACAGAATACGCGGTATCTTGGGGAAAGATGCGTCGTACTCGAGTTATTAAATGCGTTGTATTTTTATAAAATTAAAACGCAATACGCCGCATCTGAGAAATAGATGCGCCGTATCGTTTGTATCAGCACAATACAACGACAGCAGTTAGTACAAGAAAGAAAAATAAAATAAAAATTACAGAAAATAAAACACATAAAAAACAGTAAATATGCAAATTATACAATGAATGCAAACTATCTATAATACAACAAGTTAAGGGTTAGTGTCTAAAAATCTAATAAAAAGAAAAACTAATTAAAATACTAATAAATCTAACAGATAATAACAATTCACTCCCCGGAAACGGCGCCAAAAACTTGATGCGCGTGATGTGTCGTTGCGGTTTAGCAGTGTTAATGCCTATTCAAGTTTTACATTTATATTTAGCCGACTTATCAATAACACACACATTTAACGAGCAGTGTACCCGGTCAGTTTGTATATAATGGTAAGCAGAGTGTCGATCACTAAGAGTGGAACGTATTATCTAGTTATCCTAATCAGTATTTTAATATCTAAGTTAGCTTTACAGCCTAATCTAACGAAAGGGGTTGAGCCTGAGAGACTGGCACAGTTTGGTTATTTAATTAAACAGTAAAAACTAATGAGAACAAATCAGCGAATAGCATACACGTACACAGATAGATAATAGAGACAATAAGAAGACCTGTCCTGATAATTAAGCAGCTTGTCACTTGTTTTATTGCTAGTTTTATATGAAGTGTATATAATTAATCCGTACTGATGCTCGTGGATTGCAACACGCACTACGTTTTACCTCTCGAGGGATCTCGAGAAGCTTGCAATCCCCACCAGGCAGTGTACCTGACCGATGTAGTATAGTGTAGTGGCAAGTACCGGGGGATTGATCGTTCTCTCGCAGGGAATAGTGTTCGTTAGGCTAAAGGCTACTCTAATCTAGGTCTAAGGGTGGAGGAAGATTCTTTTTGTATTTTTATATTTTTATGAAAGCAGGTAAAATCTCTGGTTTTGAAGGAGAGGGCGGAATTAGTTGCTAGTCAACTAACCCAAGTTTTCTACTTCTAAGCTACTTATATTTTTGTATGTTTTTGGTTTTGAGAAAATCAGTGGTGGAGAGTAGTGTTTACA
>LBNU01017710.1:8322-36860 GCA_014162995.1 Artemisia annua
AAAAAAAAAAAAAAAAAAAAAAAAAAAAAAAAAAAAAAAAAAAAAAAAAAAAAAAAAAAAAAAAAAAAAAAAAAAAAAAAAAAAAAAAAAAAAAAACGTAAATATGAATAGGAAAAAAAACGACAAAAAGGAGGAAAAAAAAGTAAAAAATAATTGAAGTGAATAAAAAGACAAGAAAAAAAACATGGACTTAGGTTGCATATTAAATCTTAGGTTAATCTCCACCATTAGATCAAATTAGATGGATGGTGGAGATTTGTCCCCTGGTATGTATCAAAATAAGAGTATGCATTTGAATTTTCCTCATCTTTGATACTTCATCTTGGCCGTTTTGTGGATTGTTGGTAAAGTTGGATCACATTTCTTAGGGCTATTTATTTAAATTGGGCTCATTTATTTCCCAAAAACAAGTCCATGAATCCATCACATAAGCATAAATTTCGGCATTTATAAAAATGAAAATCAAATATTTTAAAAGAATCCGCATCTCTTATATATAACTAGACGTGTACCCGTGCATAGCGACATAATTTTATAGCGATATATAGTTATAATTGAGATATTGTACTTAAGTGTTTCGTGTAACATATTGAAATATGGATCGGGATTGAGATGAATTTGTTAAAACAAAAATAATAATAAAAATTAAAAATAAATAACAAAAAAAAACTCATGTTTAATTTAGAAACTAATATAAAGCTTTATTTTTTATTTTAACCATAGTGATTACTTGTTTCATGTACATGTGGCATGAAGAGGTTCATATTCTTGAACCTATTCATAATTTAATGCATGTACTATTATGAATCATTTGAAGAGTTGTAAAAGGTTTATGCATAGTGAACATAGGTTTATAACATTAAAAGGTTTATAAATTAATGATTATAGACCTATATAAAGCTTCATCATTGTGGATGCTCTATCATGTATTAAAATTTTAAATTGTTTAAGTGGTAATGATAATTTAGGCAAAACATCAATGCATAACAAAAACACAGATGCAGTGAGAGTTATATAACTTTAATTGCACAGATACTAATTAACAAAATATGTATGTTTAAAAACATAAGATGGAAATCTTAAAAAGAGCAATGTTTGCATTAAAAAGTAAAAAAGGAAACATGAAAGCGTATAATAGAAGAGTGGTAGTGAAGCTTTCAAAAGACCCACAAAATAGAAAAAACAAAACCAAGCATCGACGGCTTTCTGTCTGTATTCCATTAGCCCCGCAAATCAATGCCACTTATGACCCTACCTACTTTTCTTACACTTGAAAATAATACTCCGACCAATGCATACGCCAATTTCAGTTCCAATGTTGATACATGATACTCCATGTACCCAAATAAAGGGTTGTGTGCGAATCATGAGCCCTAAATAAATGTTCAGTTTAACTTTTTGCAGTATGTCTTGTTCAATTTTAATATTAAATAATTTTATTTGTGCTATATAATACTTGATAAAAATTATACCAATAAAAATACATTTAAAACCAAATTAATTCATATATATTGCATCAAGTATTATATAACACAAACGAAGATATTTACAGTTAAAATTGAACAAAAAAGACCGCAAAAGTTAAAGCGGACATTTATTTAAAGACGGAGGTAGTATGTGTTAGTAAAAAAATTAAGACTAATGGTGAACTCAAATTTGACCAAACATCCTCGTTATATTAGTGCCAACTCATTTAAATTAAATGTGTAACCAAATGGTTTTTGTAGGGGGGACGTGTCTGGTCTGGCTCGACCGACCAAACTCGTTTAGTCTCATTACGAGTAGTCTAAAGCCGGTGGTAATAACCGATGTAGTTATTGTCAACTCAACGTTACATCAGTTTCTCTTTCACAACCAATATTAGGCTGGACACTAACGTGGCCTATATTGCATCATCATTTCGGCTGTCACTTCAGCTTTCTCTCTCTTCAACCCATTTTCACCTCTCTCCCCACAATCGTGACCCATATTGCCATCATATTATTATTATTTTTTTTAAATAAAAAAAAAAAAAAACATTTTAACACAAACACAAAATTTTATTAATAAAACGGAAACATTACATAGACGAAACGATACGAACATAAACACGATACGAAAATACATACATAAAACACGTACGTTAGTTTATGTTTAATGTTTGTTGTAGTTCGTGTTTTAGGTTTAATTTGTGTTTAAATGTTTAAGTATTAATATTAAGTTTGTGTTTAAGTGTTAAGTATTTTTGTAGTTTGTATGAAAATGTATAGTAAAAAAAAATGGAAGATTGAGTAGAAAACATTCGGTCGCCAAAGCAACCGAATTCACAAAACATGGCCACCGGAAATCACTCGACCGAATTCTCCACTAACGTGACAACCGATTTCGAAATCGGTCACCAAACCAAACGACCGAATTTACACGGCCCTTAGTGGGCAGCCTTACTACCAATATAATGTAATAACATCAGAACATCACCACCAAAATATAATCAACTTAAATACAAAAATACCCTACAGTAAAACTAAAATCACACACACACGCACACACAAACACACCTCCATAACTCGGTCGTCTAAACGACCAAGTTCTTCATTTTAGCATAAAGGATGTGTCCTCCATGGTTGTCTCTAATAATGTAGGACACGTCTTTGGGTTGCCACGAAAGCAAATTAAGCACAGGTCGAACATTGCTTATTACAACTAGTCTAAGAATGCTAGGTGCAGGATGTGCTATCCATCCCGTTATAGGCGCGCCACGCCACGTCAACTTTGACCCTATAACATTTTTATAACACAAAACCTAAAAACACCCTCCTCAATAACATTTCTATAAAACACCACAAAAAACCTCAGTTACACTAAAAGAAAGATATTTAAAAAGTAAAAGAAACATACACACAAACAGGTCGTAATAGTCACAATATGATGCCTATAACACACCAAAAGGTGTAGTATGGTGGCGTTATAGGCACCAAATTATGCATATAACACGATGCATCTAGCTAGTATTTTTAACTGATCATCAATACCAAAACATTGTTATTGTTAAGCAAATTAAACCATACTCATTTGTTTCATCATAAAATCTTATTCTAATACTCCGTACAATGTTATAAACATACTTGAATTTCAAGAACAAGAGATAAATGTTTTTACATCTAAGTAAGCTAAATTTGCTTTGATTGTTTGGGTCATACCATTGAGATAAATAATTCAACCGGTTTGATCGATTTGCATGAATATCTAAAACTTCATGGTTTTATAAAGTATACAACAACAACAACAACATACCCAATCTCGCCGGGGCGGGGTATGGGGGAGGTGGAATGTAGACAGATCCTACCCCTACACCCAGGGTAAACCTGAAGGTAAAGAGACTGCTTCCATGAAGACCTCCGGCAAGTGTGTGCAGTTGTCGCCCAAAGGCAAGTGAACGAGAAAGGAGAGCAAAACATAAGAAAGCAAGCAAGCATATAAGCCATCATATCAGAGCAAAACATAACATAAAAGCAAAGACAAGCATAAAAGCACGTAAGCAAACAAAGCAATAGGCCAGACATACCAAAACCAGACCCAAACGCTACAAAAGGGACCAGAAAAGAAAGAGGGAAAAAGAGCAAGCAAGCCAACAAAGCATGCAAGCAAAACAAAGGAAGAAGCGAAAAAGAGACAGGGAGACACACGCAAAGCAAGCAAGGGCAAAAACCACCAAGCCAATCACAAGCATAAAAACAGGGGGCACACAGGGCCAAGCCTAAGCAAGCAACAAAAACCAAAAGATAGGCAACGCCAAGGGCCTAAAGCTAAGGCAAAGCAGCAGGCAAGCAAAGGGAAAAAAAACAAAAGGGGCCTAAAGCTAAAGGCAAAAACCCAAGAACAAGCAAAAGGCATAGGAAAGCTCCTAAAGCCTAATAGAAACAAGCAAAGGGGTCCTAACAAACGACAGCAAGGGCACGGCAACAAAGAGGAACCTATAAAGCCTAACACAAAGCACCAAACCCAAACCCTCGACCAACCTAGCCCAAAACTTGCCATAAATACTAATCCTATCTCTCCACGCACTCCTATATGAGGTCATGTCCTCGGACAAGTGAAGCTCCGACATGTCGACCTTAAGTCTATCCTCCCATCTAAGTTTAGGTCTACCCCTCATTCTTAGACCGATGACTATAAGCGTTTCTACTCTCCTTACTGGCGCTGTTTGTGGTCTTCTCTTGACATGACCAAACCACCTCAACCTTCTTTCTCTCATCTTCGAGATAATAGATTCTACTTGAAGAATAGATCTGAACACCCCGTTCGGAATCATGTCAAACATGGTTTTACCACAAGTCCACCTTAGCATTCTCAGTTCCGCTACCTCCACCCTGTTTGCCTGAGCTTTCGTGATAGGCAAGCACTCAGATCCGTACAACATAGCAGGTCTAATTACCACCCTATAAAGTTTACCCTTTAAGTTAAAGGGTACTTTCCTATCACATAGAACTCCTGTCGCCGCCCTCCATTTCGCCCAGCCTCTACCAATACGGTGTGTAACGTCGTCGTCTAACCTCCCTGAGTTGTTCGGTGATTCACAACTCAGGGAGGATAGACGACGACGTTACCCACCGTATTGGTAGAGGCTGGGCGAATTGGTTTTATAAAGTATACGGTGAAATTCTAGCCCGTTATTATTTTGACAAATTAAGTTCATGTTTTTCCCCTTTAACCTGGATAATCAATTGCCCTTCAACGTGACACCCAAAATTGTCTTAGACTCTAGTCCATGCACCCGATGCTCTTACTACTACGTATTTAGTACTACTACAAAAATAAACCATGAAATAATCGATCAATGTTCATGACTATATCTTTTTGTAAATGTGACTGTACGCTTTCAATGAGTATCTAAAACATGGTTTATTTCTTTTATACGAACACATTCTAGTCTTCTCGAATTAACTATTCGTGAGAATGACTTTGCAAAACATCGTTGTTTGATGTATTAAAAAAAGCTTTTCACTATAAAATAAGTCAAGTCCCAGCTGTAGAGTTTGATTAAAAAAAAAACAATCACGTACGTCTTTTTCACATATTTCTTTATCACAAGTTGTAAGTGTATATGCGTTTGTTTGACAATAACACTTTTTATTTTAAACTCAAGGGTGGTACAATGTAACCATAGGTTTAAATATTTTTCAATAGTATATATAACGGTCTCACAATTACACCATTCATGCATACCCTCGCTAACAACACTTCTCACTAAAAATGAACCGGTGGGACTTAAACATTCACCGATCAACGGTGCCACCACTTATCACCCTCGCCATCATCACCATTATCCTCTTCATCCACCCCACAGCCGCATGGCGGCCATGGCCCCACCACAACCCTAACACAACAAACCTCGAATTCGGACCCTCGAAAAAGTATGAAGGCTCGTCCGAATTTGTTAAGCTTAGGTACCACATGGGACCTGTCCTAACAGCTGACATTACCGTACACATTATTTGGTACGGTACATGGCTTAGGACAGAAAAGAAAATAATACTAGATTTCATAAACTCTATTTCATCTACCACCAACCAGTCCCCGTCAGTTTCTGGTTGGTGGAAAACTGTGCAACTATACACTGACCAGACCGGTTCAAATATCTCACGAACCGTTCAGGTGGGTGAACAGAAAAACGACAGACTAATGTCGTACGGAAAGACACTCACACGTCTTTCCGTACAGTCTGTCATAAAATCCGCAATATCCGCCAAAACAAAACCATTACCAATCACCTCAAAAAGCGGAATATATCTATTACTAACATCTGAGGACGTATACGTTCAGGACTTTTGTCAGAACGTATGTGGGTTCCATTACTTTACATTCCCATCCATCGTAGGGTATACTTTACCCTACGCATGGATAGGAAACTCCAAGAAACAGTGTCCTGGAGCGTGCGCGTACCCATTCGCAGTTCCGGACTACATTCCTGGATTAAAACCCGTAAAATCTCCCAACGGAGATGTGGCAATAGATGGAATGATAAGTGTAATAGCTCATGAACTAGCTGAAATGGCGTCTGACCCGTTAGCCAACGCTTGGTATGCTGGTCAAGACCCTGTGTTTCCAGTTGAGATAGCTGATTTATGTGAGGGTATTTATGGAACTGGTGGTGGTGGGTCCTACACAGGACAAATGATGAACGATGGAGATGGTGCCACGTATAATATGCATGGGATTAAACGTAGGTTTTTGGTTCAATGGGTTTGGAACCATGTGTTAAATTACTGTACTGGCCCTAATGCACTTGACTGATAGGAGTAAAGTGTAATACAGTACTCCGTAATATTTTGTTTTAAGTAACCATGGGCTGTTTAGTCTTTTTATTGGAATTATTTTGGCTGCGTTTATTGTTTCAAGTTCAAAAGGATAAAAAGGGAGAAAAATGGTGATGTACAATTTACAATTTTTAATTGGAGAATGTGCAAAGTTTTGTTTGTATGTGTATTTCCCGCCATACTATGTCGATGTCAACAAGCTAGCAGTGGCCTTGACTCTTGAGATATTTTGGTTCTTACCTTGCAGTAATAGTGAACATGTCAGTTTTTAATAGAGCGACTGGTGACAAAAATTGTACTCCAAGAGGGTTCAGGTAATTAAGTAGTAACACGGAGTATAAAAAAGCTTTAAAACGTAGAAATTTGCGCAAAACATACAAGTGTCAATGTGTCATGGCATAACAAGTGTGATTGTTTCGCCTACTATGGAAAAATGTAACTTGTGCTCTCCATTAAAAATTTAATGATTCTAAAGTACTTGCAAACTACAAATATCTATCAACATATTCATAAATTTTGTACTTAAAAATATACTGGAAAGAAAATGTTGGAGTTGGCTTATAGCAACTGGCTTGGGGCAGCAACAATGGCTTGGCTTATATCGCAGCAACAATTGCCGCTTGGGGCAGAAAATGTTAGAGTGCTTACACCATAGGTTTGGTGTTATAGAATTTTAGCCATGGACATGGCGAGAATTATGGTTTTTTTTGAGCGAGGGGTTTTTTTTTGATGTTTTATAAGAATTTTATTGGAAAATGTGTTATAAGAGTATTTATAAGATATATGTTGACGTGACAATACCTATAATTTATATGGTGCAACTGCACCTAGCTTGTTATTCTTTTACTAGTAACTACGCTATGTTTTGTATGTATCAACCATACGCTAATTATCGGAGAGTTTACTGACCTATTTAATTATGAAAAGTCAAAAAGAATACAAAATAAACTAAAGGAAAAGCGTATAGTCCAAAGCAAATATGGCGGAAAAGAAGCAAAGTGGCGCCTAAAAAGCCACTATTCTTTTGACCAAAGAAAGTACTCGTATTATAATAGTACACGTTAAAAAAGACCAATATTTTTTTTATGGTATTGGTTGATTCAAATACGTTTTTTAATTTGGTAAGAGGTTGCATTTCGCGTTCTATGTTTTATTATCTTGGTTTAATGTTCGTTTTAGGTTTATTTTCAGTTCAGAACTTGGTTTAGTATGTTAACTTTTATCAGTTAAACTAAATTGCAAGACTCGTTCAAATTTCTTTGCAAAAGAAATTGTACATCAAATAATCCATAGCATGCAAAAAGCAACCAAAATATATAATACACGCATGGTCGCATGGAGCATGATTATATATGAAATATATTTTTAATTTGAACCATTCTTTAACAAACCAACCCGTGAATTACTGTTCTTATTCTTAAGGTAGGGTCCAATATTATTTCGGTGGTTCTCAATCTATTTTTGATTGATTTGTTTTTAATCTTTGTTATTACTTATTTTAGTTGCAAGTGTGTATGGCTTTTGGATTTTATACATTGTATGAACAAAAAGACCATACCAAGTTACTGTGACCAACAGTTCATTTTGTTACCAAAATCAAATCTAGCAACTATTTGCTAGCTTAACAGGATTAAATAGCTCTTAAACTGGCGTTCACGATTGATCAATCGACTTGCATTACTCATTTTTACCAACATGCTTTAGTCTAATGGTATCAAGATGGCCCAGTAACAAAAAAATGTGTCATAATCAATTAGTCGTTACTCATTAAAAACATTGAACCATTTATTTGCAAAACTATATAAGAAACAATTATTAAAACACTAGCAAGATTTCG
Organism: Artemisia annua; assembly: GCA_014162995.1. Classification (NCBI taxonomy): domain Eukaryota; kingdom Viridiplantae; phylum Streptophyta; class Magnoliopsida; order Asterales; family Asteraceae; genus Artemisia; species Artemisia annua. Next base: position 16,456 of record LBNU01017710.1, read on the forward strand.
TAAAAGTAGTATAGGTTGGAATTCATTGAATAAGTAAAAAATTATGTGAACAGTTGTGAACCTAGCTACTTTTAGTTACACGAACTCAAGGCATATGTATACTTTATATCTTCAGGCATGAATGTCTTTATACTATACTAGTACATAAGATCTAAATATTTAAATAAATTTTATGTCAATCAAGTCGAGCTAAGCTGATTGATAGAATATGGAAGATTTCTTCATTGACCTGTTCTTATCACAATTAGTTGGCAGATACTGATCGAGGGTTTTTTTTTTTTTTTTTTTTTTTTTTTTTTTTTTTTTTTTTTTTTTTTTTTTTTTTTTAATCAGTATTCCAATTGACTTGATTGCCAATCAGCCACTCTCCAAAAAGATATTACGCGAAACGCTATTGGCAGCTACAAATTAAGACCATGTGTCAATATACTCTAGTTAGCTAGCTCATGGTTAATTTATTTGGCTGAATAATCGCCATCGACAAGGTGAAATGATGAAGACTGGAGCTTATATTATGGCTTTGTCACTAAGTTTGAATGTATTATTATCGAATTAAACTTTGTCATATTATACCCTAAATCAAAGTACTAGATCAAATTCTGAGAAAACACACAAATGTGACAATATGAATGATGATTTCTATAACAGGAGTAAAATTTTATGTAGTATATAAACGATTTTTTACCGTGAATTCAATCACCAAAACTAGATTGCTAATTTAAAGTTATATTTCTTCGTAAACTGATTTAGTTCACTTTGAGCAGTATTTGCCTAAATTATATACTCAAATTGTTTGTTAAAAAGATTTACTCATGAATGAGCCGGAATTGCCACCTCTAAGTAGGGATTACCAACGCCAATCCATCATGTTGGTGATCGACATTTTGAACCAGTATACTTGCATTTAGTCGTAAACTAGTCATGATTCTTTTCAAGATGTAATATAAAGAAAATACCGTTAACGAAAATGCAATCTTGGACAACAAAAATTTGTTAATCATTCATACTAGCAAAACATGATATGTTTCTTTTGCATTCTTACATGGCACATAATTTATCAGTAACAAAAAGTCATACAATGGTTTGAATAGTTATATTGGACCTAGTAATATCCTAGAAGAATTTAAGAAGCTAGTAATGGATGAACTACCAGTGAGCACACTGCACACGGATGGTATAACCTACCAACCCAATCAGTCCCTCATTAAACCTAGTTTGCTAGTAGGTGTTGGCTATTCAAATCCAAACCTATTACAAGTTTATCATAGTACACAAAGTTACCAGTCTATTTGCATCTCTCTGTAGTTCCATGTGCTTAAGTAATTCTGACCCCCTTAACTCATGGACCACCTATTCATCAAATGCATAATGATAAAATCTCACAGCCATAAATTAGTGACTTAGAAAGATTGTTGTAAAGTTGTTGCATATTGATTTCCTTTTAAGAACAAAGGTGTCAAAGTAGTGGTGAGAGGGATGGGTTGGTTTTAGTACCATCAAATATGGTGGTTGAGGTAGGGGGCACTAAGAGTCTAAAATCGTGTGAAACGAGCACTGAGCATTTCTGTATGAATTGATGTCGCCAGTTGAAAAGTCCGGGCAATAAATAGATAAAAAAAAACTTTAATGGATGACCAAAAGACAAATAATAACACACATAAGACGAAAGGCGATAGAATTATGGGTAATGGTGATAGAGTATATGGACAAAACAATAGGGAGTGGAGAATGACGTTTAAACCAAAAAATCAAGTATCTATAACGTAGATTCTAATACTGATCTAATCTAAGTGTCTAACTAAGGATTTGTTACTTTGGTGCAAAGTTACGGTACTAGTAAGGAACTAGTCATTTACGTTATAGTAGAAGTGAAAAAAATAAATGGGTTGGGCATGGGTCAAAATAGGTAATTTTGGTACGGGTATTAAGCACAAACAAGGTGGGTTGACCCGAAACATTTTTCCTCTAATGAATTAGAGGAAAAAGATTTTCGACCTGTTTGACCTATTCGACTCAAAAGAGATCAAATGTGCTCCAAATCTTTTTTTGGTAAGGGTTACCCCGGTGAAATATAAATGTGCTCCATATCAACCCATTCACATGTAGATGTGAGATGTCTATGTTATGGTTGACAATCTGGATACTGAATTGTAGGTGCTGCTAGACATGTGTTTGCATAAACATGTTTAACCCTATAAAGGTATAACTTAAAAAACATTCTTACTACTTCTGCTCAGCCAAATTTTGTTAAGCGGGTAGGATGATGGTTTAACACTTTAACTGTAGAGCCAATCTTCTTTCTATGAATGCACTTATGTACTAGATTTCATGAATTATATAACAAGCATACACACAAAGAACCTGGATAACATGTTGCATTATGTAGCTAGTAGCTACTGAGTGTCAAACAATAAATTACACGACAGTAATAATTTGACTGTGGTTAAACATATCTGGTTAAAAAGTATGGAACTGGTAGTTGAAGGAAGAGTATCTTTGCATCCAAAACTTAATGGCATTTATAAGTTATAATCCACCTTCTGACTTGTTTGCTTTTTCACGTCACATGTCTTCATAACTCTCAGTGTAATAAATTTCAATTAAAGCAACAATCTTTCAGCAATTTGATTAATGGGATGGCTACATAGGGTAGCAAGATAAGAATTTTGAGGCCAGAAATGGAAATAACTAGTTATCTGTAAATCTGTAATGTAAGCAGCTGCAAGTATATATCGAACTTTCTGTGTGATATATGAATTATAATAACCAAACGTTAGAAAAGACGGACTCTGTAAGCAGATTAAAATATTATCCGTTAAGACAACCTGGGCATGTCCAGCTGTTAAGAATGATTAGCACCCTCACATCATGATAATTGTACAAGATGTAAAAAAAATGTGCTCACTTGTTCTGTGGTTTGCCTATATTGCTTCAATCTCATTTCCATGGTTCTTATTATAGCTTGTAAATTATAGTTGTTAAGTATATGGGTTGACTTTGGCTATGTTTTCTCTAACGGGTAAACTTTAAGAACTTGGTTGAAAATGGAGCGGGTTGAAGTGACACGAAGTATATAAAATATCTTTATTAAAAGCATTAGAGTAATATCTTGATGATAGTGCCTAATCATATTGAACATGACAATTCATAGGAAAACAAAAAAAGAAATAAGAGTTGGTGTTTAAACGCTGACCTGTTTGTTTAAACAGTGTTACCCACCCGCTTCAATCCATTTCACGACCAATCCACTTCGCCACCTTGATTTTTAACTTGGATGCACGAGATATAATGCTTATGGTCCATATAGGACTTCATAGTCATTAAGGACTTGATATAAATTATTATTATATTTGGTATTGTGATTGTGATAGTACATCTTTCTCTAATCAAAAGCACTGCAGACTACAAACAGAAATTCAAGGACAATATTGCCTGTAGATATCAATTTGAGCTATTGGGTTTCTCGTTTTCCAGGTACTTCGCTACACCGTAGACAACTGTTCCGGCAACAAATAAGAACACGGTCGGGGTAAAAGAAGGATAAAGATACTTTACAAAGAAAGCATCCCATTCTTCTGGAAGGAAACCTGTACACACATAACAATCCAATCAAGCACAGAACACAAACTTACAAAAACTCATCATAACAATAAGCAAATATTAAACACATTGAATGGATAAGGTCCTGCAATCTAAATCATTAAAAGAGGCTTGGGTTTAAAAGAATGCTTCTGTGAATGAAATCTCAAACGAGGATGAGGCAAAGTCATTAAAACTGCATATCTATACAGAATAATATCAATCAGTTAAGTACAAGCAGTAGAGCGGGTCGGTTAACATATCATTATGACTTTAAAACAATAGTTCTACAATAATAAATTGAATCTTCGAATAGAACGATCTAGCAGGTTGTATGCTTTCAAGTATATCTTCGGCGACTTTCAACCCATTTAGCCCATTTGACCCATTTCTCTCTTAGCTATTTTCCTTATTTAAACCATTATAGATTAAACACTACCCAAATCAACTCACTCATATATAAACGAGTTAGCGGGTTGCAATTCATTATTGAGTTCTGGTATTTGTTACTAACTGGTCTAAACCTGCCTGTATCAGCTTGCCATTGTGTCTAATGTTTGATACACATGAGTATATAACGTTCCAAATGTGCCTTTGCCCACTAAGTTTCAAGTATGTCACATAGTTCTGTAAAAAACGTAATATTGGTTTGTATCAGTTGCAAACATCTCTAGCTGTCTTCCGTCCTAAATTTAGAGATAATCGTGGAATTCTCTAACTACAAATATACTAAACACAAGTCGTTTGGCATAACATCTGTCTTCCAATCCGGAGTTTGTCAACATAAACAGATGACGACTTCAAAGGGACCCCATGAGTTTTTTGCTTGCAGATAGTAAAACGTAGCATTTTAGTATTGTGATGCCAACTAAGCTTCACATATGGTGTGAGGTTACTGATTTGACTCATCTCAAACCTCATTGTCGACTCTACTTATATCCCATAAAATATAGTAGATAAAGAGAGGGTGAAACTACAAATAAACATTAATTTAAACTGTCAAGTAATTTGTAAACCAGAAACATGTAGCAAAAAGATCTAGACCAACATAGCTATCTATATCGAGTACTTTAATACCTGCTCAAAACTTATGAATATATGATCTTGCACACAAAAAGAAATTGTGACAATCAAAACTTACGTAGATTCGAGCAGGTTAGTTAGACGCACTGAGAATTTAACTAGATAACATTTTTAGTCCAGTATCTTGGGCTTAAAACATGGAAGAAATTTTAGTATAAGTTTTACCTGCTGGACTAGTATCCTCCACCCCAGGCTACAGGGCACAGGAGCACTATAACTTTACTAGCTGCTAATCTGCTATAGCCCCCACAATGCATTTCAAAAGAGAAGCTCCCGGTTTTAAACCAACACATTTAAGATATTAAAACATTGTTTACATCAGAAAAAGGACATACGTGCCTCTCTGGGCTGTAAACACTAAACTGCACATTTCAACAAAATTGAATATCCTCTCTTCAGATATATTTTCAAGATATTGACAAACTTAAATCTAGCTACCAGTGAAATTTCCCATTGGAGATGCCAATAAACCTTCACACAACGTGTGAGGTTACTGGTTTACCCGCTCTCATACTTTATTATCACCTCTCTTTAGTCTTTGTTCCCCAAAACTAGTAGATTAAGAGAGATAAACGACAAAATTGTTAAGTGATTTCTAAACCACCCTCAATGTACCATAAACATCTAAACAAAAAAACATAGGCTTGTCAAATGCTGTATACAATTGGTTATAAGCATAGGCTTGTCTATTGCTATAATAATCTGATGTATTGAGATGTGAATTAATAATATAAAGTTTACCTTTTGCACCAAAAAAACATCTAAACAAAAAATTAGCACCTGCTCTAAACTGACATAGACATGATCTTGCCCACAGGAAGCAACTGTGGCAACCCAGTAACAAGCTCTAAACTTATATAGACATGATTTTGCATTCATGAAGCGACTGTGGCAACCCAACAACAAGCAGCCCGGGGTCACGAGAAAAAATAGAATAATCTTCATAATAACTTTTTAGGTTGAACCAACTAATTGAATTTTTGTATTACTAGGCCATAATGCCACATGACCAAACCCCTATCGACAAGGCAATGGCATTATAATTTTACAATTACTCGCAGGTTTAGCTTGTAAACAAACACCTTAAAACATATTAGAACATCTATTAAATCAGAAGAACAGCATATGCCTCCCACTCTCCCTTGGTTGTAAGCAACTAATCAATACATATCTTCAGATTTAGTTTGAAGATATTAACATACATACATTTTGGTCCTGATGAACCACCACCAAATGGCCTAGTGGTAAGACACATAATCTCCTCATAGTAGGTATAGAGTTCAAACCTTACTAGGTACACATTTCGGGGTGGCCGGGGAAAGGGTCAGAAATGGTCACGGGGATACTTTGGTTAGGCCACACACATCTAAGTCACAAACTCACCCTCCCCAGGTAACCTAAACAAGGAAAACCTCACCCCTTTATATTTTGGTCCTAATGCAATCTTCCATTGGTTCAGTTTCTCAAATTTATCAGACTCATAGAGCAAAAACGTAGCTTACTCAAACCAAATAAGACTAATGTCAGAAAATATCAACATACTGTCTTCAATGCTTCACATTAATCATTTTACAGTTTATAATACCGGTTTAGTCATATGAAGTTTGCAATGAGTAATGACCATTTTGGAACATTTACTTTGCTATTTTACAACATAAAAACTGTGAAATGGAACACTTTTTACTAAGTTTAACGACTAAACTTGTAACACCCCCAAAACCAAAAGCAATGGACTTAGTAAAAACCTCACTAGGTAAAAACACCAAAATGGAACACTTTATAGTTTTTACCAAGTCTAATTGATGACTAAATTTGTAACAAAATGGAAGCACCACCAAAATAGCCTAGTGGTAACGCACTTGACTTCCTCACAAGAGTTAAAGGGTACAAAACTCACTAGGTGGCCAGGGAAGGGTCAGAAACAGTCACGAGGTACCCCGGTAAGACCACGAGTTAAAGACCCGCCCTCCCCGGGTAACCTCAACAGGGAAAACCTAATCCGTTTACTTGGGTATCCTTCTGGTTCCAACTAAAAAGCATGGTTGAAAGATACTAGCAGCCCACTAATTCAAGCTCTTAAGGGGCTCAAAGCCTCAAATGTCTTATATCTTACCAATGTGAGACGGGTTTTAACAAAACTAACACTTCATTCTACAAATTAACCTACCACATATACTAACTCATAGTCCTACTACACTAACACAACATTTCCAACCACAAAACTCGAATAAAAAACCGCAACAAATCAAACCATACCTGAAGCAGCTAAAGCAATCCCTTCAACAATAATCAAAGACCCCAACCCCAACCAAGTCAGTAAAAAAGCACGCTCATTACTCCCCTGCTCACTCTCCACAACATTTTTCTCCTCTATCTTCGACGCAAAGCTCGGTTTCTCGACGGGTTCTCGACGTATAATCCTAGCTCTTTCTTTCTTACCACTTTTCGGTTTTTTTGGTGTTGTTGGGCCAAACCCTGATGGAGGTGATGATGAGGTGTTGGTGTTCTCAGTTGGGGTGTTTTGGGCTCTGATGGTGGTGGTTCTTAAGTGGTTGAGATAACGGTTGGGTTTTATGTGGTTGTGAGTGATGAATGAAGGAGATGATGATGAAGGGAAGGTTGTTAAAGACATGTTTTTTCTGTTAAGTTAGTTAAGATGAGGTTTTTGAGTTTTGACTTTTTGGTTTGGTTTACTGGTTTTTGGAATTTTTGTTTTTAGGCCTTTTGGTTTTGGGATGTGCCGTTTGTTTCCTTTACTTTATTGATGTTTTGTGTCTCTTTTGAGAATAAAGGAGTAAATAGATGAGCTTATTTTATGTTAGGCCGGGTGCAATGGGTGTGACCCATCACCCTTTACCTATCATCCTCATCTTTCGCATCATTGCACCCTCCCCTTTTCACATGTGAGGCAAGCTAAAAGAGGGACGAAAGGTGATGGCAGTCATCACTCAGGTATCGTGCAAATTGGGTGTTTTTATTATTGTTTATTTGATTTTTAATTGTGTGGGGAGAGGGGGAGGGGGTATTTTCTGGGGTATGTTTGAAAGGTGAGAGGAGTGGTGATGTACTGAATGGTGATATGACGCTGAGGTGGAAGATGAATGAGCGGAAGTGAAGGGTGATTGGTCTTAGGTCAAGTCTTTGGTTGCAAGAAGCCTATTATCATTTTTTTTTTTTAACTTTCTTTGATCAGTCTCAAATGTGTAACTAATGACTTTGAATCTTTTACCTCTTTTCAGAAAGTCAAATGCCTTACTTTCATATGTTTTATCAGTTTATTGTACCGACATAAATAATTTTAAAAGTGATTTAAATAAACATTATGTTCATCCGCTATTGAATTTCTTGAATTATACTCCTCTCTGAAACAAAAGATACAACGGCATTTTGCAAATCTATAACTATTTATTTTTAAACTAAAATTTCAAACTCATAAAGTATAATTATTTTTTCTTGTATCATTTCTACCAAAATGATCGAATGCCATCATTATATGGATAGATTTATCATCAAATTTATCTTTATGTTAACAACCCTTTTCTCATACACTAATGATTCTTAGAAAACTATTCGTAATCCAGACAATTTTTATCACATAATTTATTTTTTTACATAAACTAACCAGAAGTCAGAGAAAGTTGACAAAAGCATACTCAATGCAGGACTCAAAGGCTTTTTACTATTTTGAAAAGTCTCTGGATGACTTTTTACCATTGCAAGACATAGTTTTCAAAAAAAGTTTTACTCAAAAGCTTAGAGTTCTTCAGCCGGTTAGAGCACTGATTGACGAGAGTTATGTATTTCTTAAACTTTCATTTTAAACTCACGATTAAAGATGCAAAAGCGTGTACATTTTATCATTTAATTATGTTAAACGCATAAAATCCTTACTCATAAGTTGAGTTTCAACATCTCACTCTATATAGACATAGAAAAAGTAAAAACCATTTAAAAAATTTCACCAAATTAGAGAAATGGAGGTCAAAAATGAACATTTCATTAAGGAAGAAAAAGGGTTGTTGGATACGTGGAGCCCTAGGCATCACTTAACTAAACTACTCAACATGTTGAATAATATCCACCTGAGCTGAGATGGGAAATAAATCGAACTAAAACATATGAATAAATAATCCATGGCGATTGTTTCCCTCCACATTCCTCCATCTTCATGTTTCTTCCAACATCTTCATCATCATCGTACACTTACATCCGTCAGATGTTGTTATGCTGTCAAATCATCGTCAGCAGCTTCAGTTACAAGAAGCTCCTCCATAAATGGGACTGGAGTTATTTGGTACAAGAATGACCTTCGTGTAGATGATCACCAAGGTTTAATTGCTGCTTCTTCACAACAACATAAGATGCTTGTTCCTATTTATGTCTTTGATCACCGCATTCTTCGCAGTAAATATCATTTTTCACCTACTCTTGCTTATCATAGTCACTACCATAAGCATCATTCATCTCTTCATAATTTGAGTTACTGGTAGGAGATAAAGACCGGAAGGGTATAGCTACATTTGTTGCTATTTGGTTTGTTAACGACAATACCAAACTCATGGTTTTCCTTTTTGGTACTTAGCTTTGAAATAATATTGTCTCAACTTTTTGGTGCTTTTGGCAAGTTGTAAATCCGGGTTTTCTTCTCACTACCTTTTTTCTTCTTCCAGTCTTCTTATTATTTCTCGCTTGTTCTCATCAAGTTGTGCACCTCCATTTTCTGCCTATAATGCAAAGAACATGGCAGTCAATACAGTTGTAACAGACAAATGTTATTTAAAATTCAGAATAAAAGGTTAGTTTCAATTCATTTATAATCTAAAAATCATTAATTATTGCTTTTATACTCTTAAGCTTACGATAGGGCCAATGCTGAATACCCACATCTCTACAGTGCCTTTTGAAAGCAGTTAAACCAACATTAAGCTCTTTTGCAGCTTGCCTTATCGTCATGTGAAAGTACTGGCTGATCATCTCCCTATTGTATGCCATGAGTTTGTAANTTTTATCATTTATAGGTGTCTTTACTTTCTTAAGGTAGTAATATATGTAGGGGGTTCGCGGTAATTTTTGCAAAAAATAACTCGCTATGAATACACCTGATCAATTTCCGTCCCTGGACTTATTGGTGGTCCATTTGATCGTTGTTGAAGTGCTATGAATTAAGTAGATATCCGCTATGAAATTAGTTGATTGGTTCAATATCTACATTACTCATTACTAATTGATCCAACCAAAAAACTTAGCAAAAACATGTTCAGTATTTGTTTTTTTGTAATGAAATGTACAATGACCAAAGTTGAACTACATTGCTGTAGTGTGACATCGATATTGACAAAAATGGAAGACGTTTACTAAGTTTAATAGTTAAATTAGTACATATGTAATGACCATTGTGGAACACAAAGATAAGTAATTTGATGTTTTATGACATTTATTAGACCCAGCGTTATTTGATAAGTAGCAACTAGCAAGCCTGTCCAAATATTCCATGTCCATGTTTCTTTAACCAAAGCAGATGATGGATTGACGTATACTAGTGGAAGATGATAAATAATTACAGCAGGAATACGAATTGAATGGCAGGATTAGGAAGTAAGTAGTAGTGTGAGATGAAATGCTCGTGCTGATCTCTGTACCCACTGCATTGATTCTTGTTGTACCCACTGCAGACTTTACTGAAGAAATGCTTGAGCTGCTCCTCTTTGCTTTGAAAGATCTCAGAAATTCTTTGAAGGATTTGGGATCTGATCTCATGATCAGGTTTGGGAGGACAGAATCCGTTATTCAAGATCTTGTGAAAGAGGTTGTTACCTTTTCTTAGCAACACTTTTTTAATTAAGGGATCGGCAACTTAGAGTACCAAATAACTCATAATTAAATCATCACCTAAGGTTGGAACAGGTCAGTGCTACCAACATTTACACACAAGAAGAGGTGGAATATGACTTACGGTTGGTGATTGAAAACGTTAAAGAGAACTTGTTTGGAGAAAATAGTCCTGAAATATCTCTATGGAGTACTCCTTTATATGATACAAAGGTATACTAATTTGGTACATCAGTGAATTAAGTTTAAATATTGGATTATGCTAATGTAATCTACTTATCACAGAACATGGTGGACCTCCCATTGTCATACGACGAATTTCAACGATTAAATTTTAACGTGCATTCACCTCTTTCCGCCCCACAGTTACCTGGCTCACCGATAGATTTGGCTAGGGGTAAGTAACTGATTTCTAGGAATTTAATTTGTGGTTTTGATATTGAAATTAATATTTGTTTCATGATACAGGTCCTCTACCTACACTTGATGATTTAAAGGAATTCATGGATGAGAGTCCATACAAATTAAGCGACACCTGGAGTTCAATCAAGAGCAGTTCCGCTGAGAAAGTATTGCAGAATGCTAGGAATCTTATATCAAATGGTGTAACCAGTAGTCAAAGCAATATGAATTCCCTAACTACTCGGATCAAGGAGAAGAGGGTAAAGAATTCAGCATTTGTAACAAAACTAGGAATTTTTGTTGGAGGTGGAACTGATAACGTGCTTAATGCACTGGCTGCATATTTAAGATATTTAGAGGGTACTGCTCGGGACGATTGGCAGGAGTATGTACTTTATGTAGTTTTGCGGTTTTGAATAATTGATGTTTGTATATATGTGTTATTTTTGATACATGATTGACCTCCGTTTTGGCTGCTTATTGTTGCAGGGTGCATGCGAGATTACGTGATGCTGAAACCCGAGAAGGAGCTTCATTTGGAACTCTTTTTGGACCTGCCCTTCAGCTAGGAATCGTTTCTAGAAGGAGAGTGTATCATGAGACTATAAAATATGAAAAAGAACGAAATGGTGGATTTCTTTCACCCTTTGGGTACTCAGCTGCCAGTGTAGCTGCAGTTGCTGATCATGTTTGCTCAAGAGAGGTGTGGTTTTTCAGATTTAAAACATACAATTGTTTTTTTTATTACTAACTGTCACCTTGTGATGACCACATCTCTCTGTCTTGCTATCCATTTCAGCTAAGGTTGGCAAAATGGGCGGGTTGGGTAAAATGTCACTAGAACTTTGAGTCAAACGGGTAAAAGCTGGTACTAAGTAAAAATATACGGCGTGCCACCCACAAACACCATTTTAATATGTCAATATTTTGACCCACTCAACACATTTATCTCGTTTTGTTTCTTTTAATCCTTTTCTGAGTCAACCCATTTATTCTGTTTGAGATAAAATATTAGCAAGTCGACCCATTTGTGGCAACTTCTTCCCTTCCTTTATAGTGTGTGGGAGTGGTAATGATGGTGGATTGTTCGAATGTTATCACAACTTCATAACCTTTTTCTTTGTGATAGTGGTATCGTGTTTTGGCTTCAAGAAGTCAAGTAGATTCCACGAATAGATATTCTACTCGCTACTGGAGGTGGAAAGGTCATATAATACAGGCTAGTATCACAAACTAATATTCGTGTGCTTTATAATCTCTAAAATTCTGGAATGAAACTAATATAGTATCTTATTGTACATATGTCATGTTCTTGTTTTTCCAGTATGCTGTTATGGGTAGTGAAGGTCCAGCGGTTCTCCTTGTACATGGTTTCGGTGCTTTTTTGGAGCATTATCGTGACAATATCAATGAGATAGTTGAAGGTGGAAACCGAGTTTGGGCGATCACACTTTTAGGATTTGGGAGATCAGAAAAACCAAACGTTGTATACACCGAACTTATGTGGGCTGAGTTGCTAAGAGATTTCATAGTTGATGTCGTCAGGGAACCAGTACATCTTGTTGGAAACTCGTTTGGAGGTTGTTACGCTTAAATTATTAGCAGTTTATGAGTTTAAGTAAGAATCCTTAGGATAATGATGATTAGGCAAGGAACGTTTTCATTTATATTTTTTACTTTCTATTTTGCCAGGCTATTTTGTTTCTATTGTTGCTGGCTTGTGGCCTGATCTAGTTAAATCTGTGGTGCTGTTGAACAGTGCTGGCCATTATGTCCCGGGATATTCTTCTGTGCCTCCCTCTAAGGTAAGTACACATAAAGGATAATGAGATATCAAAACAGAGGACAAATTATAATTTAGAACAGTTACCAACATTATAATTCAAAACAGAGGACAACATTTCAATTGATTTATAAACAGTTTATGTCAAATATGATGACTAATTGTATTATTTCATTGATAACAAATGATAGAAAGATATCTCTTAATAGAAATTTCCAGTTTTTTGCACTGTTTCTGGAATTATTTGTTAGTTTACATAGATATATGATGTGTATTTCAGGAAAGGAAAACTTCAGGAATTGCATGGTTAGGTGCCAGGGGCCTTTTGTTCTATCTGAGGTTGAGCTTGAGGAACTTGGTGAAGCGATGCTACCCAACTGTAATTTTTTTGTTTCTCTCAACATACACTTCAATGTATCCATATGATATTCTCAGTATTACATCTTCTGCTTATTACTGAGTACATTTATATATGCAGATAACAGAACGTGCTGATGAAGGGCTCCTCAATGAGATGGTAAGAGCAGTATCCTTTCTGAGGCCTGATAATATTTTGATTTAAAATAGGTTTTTTAACTTAATTTTGTGTTCGGCCTGTTAAGCTTGTGAAGCAAAATAATATTATTTGCATGAGAGTTTGAGTGTTAATGTGAACTGTGTAAATTCTGCATTTCCTTGATAAATATTAGTCGGATGATCCTGGTGCTCTCGTGGTTCTGGAAAGCATCTTCACGTTTGATCCTTCCATTCCTCTAAATTATCTATTTAAAGGATTCGAGAATAAGGTCCTTATTATTCAGGTATGATATCTGATAAAATGTGACAAGTAATTGTTGCTTGTATTATTCACTTGCTGCCTTCAAATCTCTCATCTTTAATCAGGGCATGAAAGACCCGATATCTGATTCCAAAACCAAAGTGAGTGTTGTCAAGAAACACTTCAAAGAGATTGTAATCAAGGAGCTCGATGCAGGTAAGCTAATTGTGCTGTTACAACTATTTGATCTGCTTCAGTTATAGGTGGCAATTTCGGCCCATTAACTTATAAATGGGTCTCTCTAACGGGTCAAGTTAAAAACGTCCTTTATAATAGGTCAAACATCAACCAAATTGCCACTTTTAGCATCAGTTATTTACATTTGCATTGTCTTAATAATCTCATTTCAGGTCATTGCCCCCATGATGAGGTGCCAGAGGAAGTTAACTCCATCATCCGGGAATGGGTTATCAATACTGAAAATAGGGGTGAGATCTTAAAACAAAGCAGCAGAGATGAAAGCAAAGTCGCAGCCTGAGAAATACCTGAGATTTTTTTTACAATTTGTGACTAAACAAAAGAGATTTAGTTTTAACAGTGTTCAACAGCAGCACAGCAGACCCGTGCAACAAATTGTTTTGAGCAAGTGGTCTTTCACACAGGTAGCAAAAAAGTTGGGAGCGTTGTATTAAGATTGGATTCAAGATGCACATAGCTGGATTTGATATCTAGAAATCTCATTTGTATCGTCTTATTATTGTTATAATTTAGCTACAACCACTTGACAGCTTTTTGATTGTATGAAAATGAGGAGAAAATAAATGTATATGGAGATTTCTTTTTAGAAATTATTGGAATGCAGTCGCACTAGCGAAAATTGTAGATGAAACTGCATTGTTTTCTCTTCATCATCAATGTAAAACTTTTAGCTATACCTGACCTAGTTTGTGGCTGTCTGCAGTCTACACACCGTATCCCAAATGACCCGTTTTCTTAGATAAATAATCAAAACCGCAATATCACTTAACCAAAAGCAGCACTTCTAACAGAATTGCAACAATAAGACCTTTCTACTCAACGGAGTGTTACAAGACACAGGTATCAGAAATTCTTTGCATCATAACAGATACAGTACTAATTGGAACACTTCATATAATTTTAAAATACACCGGCCAAATAGAGCCAGAAATAATAACCGTATAGTACTATAAATAATAAGAGTACTGGTTCTGGAACAATCTAATTAGCTTCGCCACATATTATTTAACCCACGTGCTATTATTGACAGCTCTGCTCTGGCAAAAATGACGGGAGGGGACAAAACAGTAATTTAACATCACTTTTTTGCACCCTTGTAAGCCCCTTGACAATTGATGGTTAGTTTCGGCTTCTTTGTTACAAATTCTGCTCCTTTAAGAGTTCTTTATCACTTCCTCAAGTTGAGTTCATTACAAAGGCTGGTAATATCAGGAACTATACCTCCATTTTGATACCTTGTAATTCCGTCTCCAGCTAGATCATTAAGTAATTGCGCCGGATCTTTGGCTCCACCATGCTGCAGAAATTTTTTTCTGATAGCAGTACCTGTTTCTAGCGATAGTGGGTCATCCTTGCATATTCTTTCCCAGATAGTCGATGCAAAACATTTGGCATACAAGTAGCTGTAGTAACCTACACACATTAATTGACAGAGTGTTTAGTGATGCATATGGGAAGTTGGTGCAATAAGCAAGAAAATCTATATAAGGGATATTCAGGTAAAACTGGAAAAGCCAGAAAAAACTACAGAAAGTTACAGGTGACAGAACGAGTGGGTAAGGCAGGTTGAATAACGGGTCAAAATACTTCTTAGGAGCCAAAAGCCCCAAACAGGTCGGGCCCGCCTGATTAAGCTGCAAACACTTTCTGTTCATTTTAGTGACTTGCATATAATTAGTGAGCTACTTTTTGCATTATGATTAAAAAAATTTTAATAAAATTAGAACCATAGTCGCTGTCTATCAAAAAATCACGAGATTCGTTAATGATTTGATGCACAGCATAGATCATAGCAAAACCCAAATGGCCATATAATCAAAGATAGGTTGTACCAAAGTTGGTGTGTCGGGCAGATTATGTAATGGGTCAAAGACCCCAAATTTGCAAATGTTTTGTATGGGTCGAAATTAGCACGCCAAATGTGACTACAGGAATTAAAATAATTCAATAATGACCCAACTATTTTTTCGCGAAGATTAAGGAGGTTTTATGCACTAAACCTACACTTTTGAGGCGCCTTTTAAACCATTTGGCCCGTTTCCTTTGAAGCTATATTTTAAAAATTACTGTAATTTGTACCTGTTATCCCGTTAGAGCTAAAGCATTACCCTAATCGGCCCATTTTAAAGTACAAATGAGTTAAAATTGCTACCTAAGCTTCATCATGAAGAGGCAAAAGCAATGATTTTATAAGACCCCTCACTCTCCCTGCTGTGTACTTACATCACATATTGTCTAGTTTGACAAGAAATGTACCTGCACCATAATATAGTAGGTGACTGAATCGGGTTTGCCAATGTGTACCCTCGACATGTTTCCAGTTGGTATGATGTTCTTTCAAATCCGCAATAACTGAGGTTGTATCGATTGGTGACAATGTCTGATCACCATAAAGTGTTTGGTCCGCCAATGCATATAATATCTAAATCACAAACACAAACCAGAAATCATGTTCAGCTACAGTCTACTAACAAAATCACCCGTTGTTTGTATCACAATCAAAAATGATATTCGATGCTTCAAATAGCAAGGAAAGAAAGTATGCAATATTAATTTCACCTGCTGTTGCATTTCTGTTGCTGCAAACATCTTTTTGGCTCCCTGCATTGACTCGACAAGTTTCTCAGGAATGATGTCACCAGTCGAATAATGACGGGCAAATTTCTTCAGGACTCTATAATCCCATGCATAGTATCTAAAAGGATTAAGAAAGTCAGAAGAAAGATCACTGAAGAGTGAAGACTATTATACAAGCTGCATGATCAAATGACAAAAAGTGGAAACTTTGGCCCATATACTTATAAATGGGTCGATAACTATTATGAAAGCAGTCCCATCATCATTTTATTTCAAGCCTCAGATGATTATTGTGATATTTATCCATAAAGCATTTACTGTCCTAATATTGTTTTCATAATCTGATAATCATAATTACTGAACTAATCAAAATAAATAAAAGATTGGACCTAAATCTGTACGGGTCAAAACTTGAAAAAGATTCAGTGCCATTAACAGTAAAGTTGGGAAACAGACTACTGGGGGGTGTTTGTAACTTTGTATTGCTTGTTTACTGGGCTTATGGGCTTCAGAAAATTTTGAAATGCTCATAAGCCCACTTTTCTCCGCTTATGAGCTTATCAAGTTGAGCTTATGGTTTAAATAAAGTCATACGCTCAACTTGATACGCTCATAAGCCGAAAAAAGTGGGCTTATGAGATTTTCGAACTTAACGTAACTTTATAAGCCCATTAAAAAGCAAACCTCCCTTGGAGGTTGGTACTTACTCAAAAAGGTTAGAAGGAGTTTCAGCCATGTCAAAAGCCACTCTGGTGCCTGAAAAATGTTGATAATCCTACAAATTTGCAAAAACGAGAATTTAGGTAGGATACACACAACAAACAAGACCTTTAGTCAGACAGATCAAGTTGCACATACCGTTCTTGAAAGCAATGAATGAAGAGCATGTCCAAATTCATGAAAAAGGGTATCTACATCAGAGTGGTTAAGCCTTACAGCTGTTGAATTGTGTGACTTCGAAAAATTGCAAACAAGGGCTATGACCTACAGAATAATCAAAAGAACAACCGGTGAGTTTTTTTCACGATAATCACATGTCATAAAACAAAGCAACCTGTCATAAAACATAATAACCTGTAGAAACATTAATGAAAATTCAAAACAGGAGAAACTCTAGAGGAAGCCACTTTGACCAAATTTATGGGCATATGGATTGATTCGGATTTTGGTTATACCTTTGTCTCCGTAGGTTCAAATGGGTAACGTCAAAAAATTTAGCAAACATGGAAACGTGTTGAACCACGAAAGTCACCAGAAAGTTATCAAAATGTTTAAATCCTCCAGAATCGTAAAATGGTAAAAATTATATGCCATTAGTTCTTATAATTGTACTTAAAACATTGATAATTTATAGGTAGCTCTCTTCCTCTCTTTAACATATATTTGGGTGGCTCTTCAGGTTTTACCCCATCAGCAGCAGCTTATGTTGCGGTTATTCATTTACGACCAAAACTAAAGATTAAAAATAAAATAAAAACATACTGGCAGCTGGTATTCTGTTTTGGAAACCCTGCACCCTCCTCTGATAGCAAAATGAGCACAACCAGGATATTTTCCCACTCTAGAATTTAGATCAAGGTATATATACCCCAAATCTCCCTGGAGAAAAGAACCAATCTAGTAAGGTGAAAGAAAAAGAACAAACTGAGAATACCTTACACTGCAACTTGAAAAACATGGTTATTTATGTTATAAAAAAGTTATGTGTAGTTACTATACAAGCCAAAATTAAACTGGGACTACAATCTACAAAAACTATTTTATGATATGATAGAGTAGAGGTGGCAAATGGCTGGATGGGGTAATAGACACAACTTTTAGCATGGTTCGGGTCAGGTTGGGTTGAGCTGAAACACTTTGTCAGAGATAATATTGCAATGAATTTCTAACATTTTGAATAAATATTTTAAAAGGTTGTATGCACCAAAAGCACTCTGGGCTATTTTTGACACGATCAACTCGTTCTTTAGGTAGCTGATGTTTTAAATTTTATAACATTTGACTCGTTAACAGCGAACATAACCCAAATCTAACCATTTATAAGTGGTTGGATTAAAAATTGCCACCTCTATGATATTGAATGATCAATTAAGCATTCATATTATCAACTGCCTTAGTCAAGAATATTTCTAAAAGTAGAAGTGCACCTCATCGGGATGATGAAGCGCCATCTTCAGCACATCCGGGTGCCATGATTCACCAGGTGCAAGAGGAATGTCAACGAAATTCATGCCGAACAAGGACTCAACCAGAACTTTCAGACCCTCAATACATTGAGATAAAGAAAAATATGACGCGACAACCTGAATAAGGATATGACAAAAATTATTTAATATCTAGGCATGGGGGAAATGGTAGCACAAACAGATCATTAACGGCATAAAATTATGTAGTAAATAATACGCAAAAGAAAACATACTGAGAAGTCCAAATTATAGGCAGATGATTTCATTGACCTTGTAAAGAATGCTTCGTCCCATGGCTCTAATTGTAGATCTTGTCGACCATTTTTTCTCCTTTTAAAGTCACGCATAGACTCAAACTCCTAACATATCAAACAAATAATAGTGTGAAATTGCAGAGAGAAGGATGGTGCAGTGGAACCCATTGCTAGAAGAACTTTTTTGTACAGATTGGGCTGACCGGAACACTTTTTGCCAAAAAGTTCAGTTTCTTTACAATAATTAGTCCATCCAATATAATTGCAAACCTTATAATCTGTTTCAAATCTTAAACTAATTTTCGGATGAAATGATTTAAGTTTTATACATTTGATATGCTCCTTTTTTTAGCCAACCTTTTTTTTTTTTTTTTTTTTTTTTTTTTTTTTATTTTATTATTATTATTATTACTTTTTTTAATTTTATTATTTACCTTTTTTAAAAAACTTTACCCGTTTGACCAATTAGAGATAAAAACATAACCTGATTTGACTCATTCATAAGTATATGGGTCAAACTTGCCATCTTTTATTTAAGATTAGTACCTCAACCGCCTTGGGACGAACTGTGTTACTCAGCTCAACTAAAAAGGATGATACAACATCAGGTGATGAAGCCATGTTTGAATTCAAAGCATAATCAACATATGATTTATACCCCATTATCTGCATGCATAGACAACAGGTAAAAAGTCAAAAGGTTTTCCCACATCACACACCCATTCATGGAATGAATATGTAAACACCAGAACATTTGCGGAGATCATGTCACACGTCTATGATGCACACATAAAAAGGGCTTTGATGGCGCAAAAAAAACTTTTCGAGCTAAACAGTTACATTCACTTACAATATTTAGAGTAGGAAAACACAATAACGTACTTTTTGGTTCTATTTATCTGCGTAGAATACTTTGCAAGAATACTTTTCATGGATTATACATAAAGATAAAAGCTTTTTTTTATAAATTAGTGAGGTGCTTTTTCAGGGCATGTACAGCTTATATGGCCAATATTGGTCATATCAAATGTTGTCATTTGGAGTCGGACCACCTGCATCATCTTATAATGCACTTTTTATTACTCTTAAATGACCAAACTGGACATTAATTACCATAACATGTAAGGAGCACAAGGTATCATCACTAAGCCATTGGTTGTGCCACATCAGCCGCCCATAGTTACCATCATCCCCTCCAATAACATAGCTGTAGGTCCCACAAAATACCCACCAAATATACCCACTGCACTCACAATACAATACCAAAAAAAAAAAAAAAAAAAAAAAAAAAAAAAAAAAAAACACACACACACACACACACACACAAGAATGCAAATTGCGCTGAGCCATTGCATTTGGCTCAAAACCTTTGGCCCACACATTTTGGGCACGGTATGGTTGGCTCAACTTTGCGCACGAAAAAAGGGACGGGGATGGGCCTGTTTTGAAATAGCCCACCATACCGGAGCTTGCCCTCTAACATGAGAAAATACACATGTCTATTTATGTCAAAACCAAAGAAAAAACACTTTATAGACAATGCTCTATCATGACGACATGATGTATGATGTATTAACTACATATGTCGACAAAAATCCCAGAAATATATAAGTAAAACATGGACAAACCTGAGAAATTTCATGACGTGCAGCAATTAGCTTATCAAGAACTCTGAGATTTGCACCTGGTACAGAATT
>LBNU01017711.1:9006-43484 GCA_014162995.1 Artemisia annua
AAAATTTGTTGACCGAAAAAAGTGTGGGTCCCACGTAAGTCGACGGGGTTTGTCGACGGGATAGTCGTTCCCGACGAGGCACAGCCGACAAGAGGTAGCCGTCGTCATGTCGACGGGATAATATACGCCCGTCGACATGACGACGGGATGGCCCCGAAAATGTCGACGGGAGTGGCGTCGATTGTAGTAGTGATGGAAGGGATCCCGACGTGCAACCCGTTAACCGAGCCATATCATGTACCTCTTCATTAGAGACCCCAACACCATATACGTTTGATTTATTGATATTAATGTGAAGACCTGATGCTAGGTGGAAAACATTTAGAACACGAAGAATATTATCCATTTGAACCCGGTTCCACTCGGCCACTAACACAACATCATCGGCATAGAAAAAATGAGACACCCGAATACTTGGATTACCGACTTGAACTCCACGAATTAGATTATTATGCAAGGCGTCTTTTATCGCGATGTGGAGACCCTCCATAATAAGGATGAAGAGGAAAGGAGACAATGGATCTTGGAGGGTATATGATATTGAATGTTTAGGTTACTTGGAGGGTATATGCGCACATGTATATATATAGGGATCAAGAATCCAAAGAAACAATTAAATAAACATATATTAATAACAACAGCAGCAACAACTCCCTATTACTTTATAGCGAGGTGTAAAGAGTAGAGGTGTAACAATTGAACCGGTTTTTTTTTAAACCGGGGAAAAAAACGGAACCGGTTTTTGACAAAACCGGTTTTCTTAAAACCGGAACCGGTTTTATTACTATATATAGTCACATCTCTATCTAAGAAAGACGGATTGCTTTCAGAAAGACCACCAACAAGAGTGTTTGTAGTTGTACAAGAGGTGTTTGGCTAATCTTATAAACAGGGCTTATGCTTTGTTATAAAGCGGCTTATAGCTTATATATCATGAGCTTATAAGGCTTTGTTAAGTGTTTGTTGGTGCAACTTATCATATTTATTAAGTTAAAATGACAAAAAAGTATATGAACATTAAAAGGGTTTAATCATTTAATGAAGTTATGAAGGTATAAAAGCTTTTTTTGGGTAAAGGGGAATAATCCAGTACCCCGGCAAAATACATTAACCAAAAAACATTGAAGTACAATGGATGAGGGTGACATCCCTCATCACAGTCCCTTAGGACACTTACAGACACTCATATAAGAATGAACACCATTCTTATAACTAACAATAAAGTGAACCTACCACTAATGACATAATTACATAGACATGACAAAACTACTCAAGAATAACACTTGAGTCTACTAAGTCACTCTGGCGAATCACTCTAACTTCCATGAAGAATCCACATAGAACATCCAAGCGATCTTCAACATCCAATCTGTTTGAGGTAGAAAAGGACACCACAAAAAAAACCTTCTACTAGCATGGAATCATCCAAATATCCTTCAAGCATAAGCATCAAATGACCAAACATACTCACAATCAAAATGATAACATGATCAACCTGCCCAAAGATAAGCAACCCCATTCGAGCAGCACCACGACTCATGTCACCAACAAACACATGCCAATAGGGTTTATAACACACCCTAACTTCCAATATATCATATTACGTACCACAAAGAAAATTAACCCATTAACTGCTGGTAGAATATGATGATACATGCGATCACAAGGCCGTCGATTAGAGAGAATTAAACTCACCTTGTGAAAGTGTGAAGTAAAGGTTTTTGAATAAGAGTACCTTTAAACTTAACTTCCATACTCGAGCAGCTACTCTAAGAGAAGATAAACATGACCAATCTCAATCAGTAGCACTCAAATAAGCCGAATAATAGGGTATTAAGAACCCTAACATCCCATAGCAACACAACCAGCCGTAGCCAAACCAAGGTTACACAAACCCTAATACCAATTCTGCAACAGTAAGAAATATAACGAATGGTACCATGCAGAAACAAACAGCCAAGCACATAACAAGGTCATCAGAACCACAAGAGATCCAATAACCAAATCGTACATAGGGTTATGAAACCCTAACTTCCAAGTCGACAGCCTCTCTCCCTCAACCCACTTCCATAACATAGCATCCATAAGGAACAGACCAACACCCAATCTCTAGAACAGGGATACTTGCAAAGAGATAGTATCGAAACCCAAAAGGGTATCGATTATGCAATTCAGACCAAACCAATCCGAAACCCTAAAAAAGGGTCTCGACAAACAGATCCTACCAATACTCAAAAAGACGACTAAGAAGTCGACTAGAATGATTAAATAAACTTGGTAAGCGATCATGAAAACCCAAGAAATTGGCAGTGAAATCGTAGGGGTTAATAAATAGATAAACAATAACAAAACCCTAACAATAACTCGATTCAAAGAACCGACAATAGGAAATCGGTTAGTGTTTTGTATATAGGCAGCGATTTTCAGTAGATGTGATGAAAAAATAAGCGTGACACACCCCTTCCCATATAATAACATCAAACAAGAACCGATTGCATATTAACTAAATAATAGAGAGGCGGTTTTGATGATGTTTGGATCTGATCGGATGAGGGGGAGGGGTGGCCGGAAATCGCCCCTAGGGGAGAGGATTTAGGGTTCTATGATCGTGGTTTACTTTAAAAAGGTATAAAAGCTTATAAGCCTTTAATGAAGTTTCAAGTCGCACCAGTGTATGACTATTGTACATTTATGAGGACGATTTGATATAAATATAACGTAAAATATATAATTACTTAACATGTATTTTGTTATATTTATACAGGTTCAAGTTAATGCTTCGTTTCGTGGACAATACGGGATCTGCATCCGCTGTGTTCTTTAACACCACTGTTTTCAAATTGTGCAGGAAGACTTCTTGGGAGATAATGAAAAAAAAATGAATGAATCTGGATGATTATTTCATGGACGACTTGGAAGTGATTGTTGGGAAAAAGGTGTTATTAAAGATATGCTATTCGAAATATAACCATAATTGAAATAGTCACAAGTATAGGTGTGAAGTATAGGTGTGACGATGTGTCTGAAGACCCCGATTTATTTCGTACTTCCAACAATATTGAAAAGTATAACCATAATAGAAACAGTCACAAGATTGGTCTAACCAACCAATATTTGAAGACAATATTGAAAAGGAGTAATCACTCGCATTTACCAGATATTATTATATATTACAATCATTTCTTAATGTATGTCAGTTTTAATGCTTTCCTAATTTTTGTTCAAGACAATTTCTTTTGTTTTTCATGTCTTTCATTTGAATAATTAAGTAATTTTTATGTTTTCTTCCATTTATTTTTATGATATGATGTATCTATATTATTTTATTCAATTTATGGTGTCGTAATGTATGAAGTTATATTCCCCGTATGACTATACAAAAATATGATACTTCGGATTGTTATTTCTACATATAATACATGATATATTTATAATGGGTTTCAATAATTTTTGTTAAACATAATTTCCGTTGTTCAATATTTTTTTGTTTAAATAATTTCGAAAAACAATTTTATAAAGCGTATCCGCCAATCGGGCGGGTCATGAAGCTAGTATTATTATATAAGCCAACCCATCTTAAATAAGCTACAAAGTTTGGGCTTATCAAAAGCCTCTTATATAAGCTTATAAGTCCACTCATATAAGCTTAACCAAACACTTAATTTAGTCTTATTTAACACATATAAATTAATAAGCTCATAAACTCATCATATCACCTTAGCCATACATGTATACGTGTGTGGTGTATGAATGGACATAAATACATAAAGAGCTTAAGAAAAACAAAAAAAAATAAGAGCATGCCGACGTATAAGTAATACTAGGTACCATTTTGGTTGTGCCGAGCACAACCCATATATATCAGTTAACCTTAACACAAATATATGTGATATTAATCAATTTTGATATCTCAATTACAACCACGATCATAAATGTTAAACAATTAGAAATCAAATGCAAGTATGACATTTAGACAACGATGAAAGATAAATCATGTAGTAAAGCGTTGTTAAGTGCGCAGTTATGATAAAGATACTTTAAAAAAGTAATCATACTTGTTACTACTAGTTATAATGTCCGCGCACGCGCGGATTTTTTTTTTAAAAATGTTTTGAATGACATATTTTTATTTATTAAAAACAAATTATTTAATATTTGTTTTGTTTGATTTATGATTTTTAATTATATTTGTTTATTGTTAAAGGTAATCATTCAAAAAGTTTAATCTTATTGTTAGTTGCATCTTATCTATATTTTTTTGTATTTATCTTCTACTTGTGTAGTATATCAACAAAAGGAATTTATAAATTTTTAAATTAAAAAATAATAATTAAAATATTACTAATAAGGAAATAATCTTTTTTTGAAATACAAAAGTCCCCACTTGGGGTTTTATTTTATTATATAAATTCGAGTGAACACTTAATTGGTTGTTGCAGTTTATTTTACATGTCAGAAATACTTATGGCTATTAAATCTTACATGTTAGTTTATTAAATAGACATGAAAAATAGATAAAGTATTTGTTTGATGATCAACGTATTAGTAGTTAGGAGTGGCGTATTAAATAGACACTTGTTTGCGAACTCTGAATATATGCTACAAATGACAACTTTATTTATTCTCACAACTACATAATACTCTCAGAGTATCTTATATGAGAGGTGATTTGCACACATTTGTTTTTTATTTACACACTCCATTACAAATAGTTAAAACATGTTATAAATAATGTACTACTTCATGATGCATTAGATAGAGTGTCCCAATAAATTTTGTGAGTATGCAAATCAATACCGATCTCATATAACATCTTTATAAAACAAAAACTAAAAACATCCTCTCCAGTATAACCCAAGTTATAGGTACACATGAGTCTCAATATTTATTTTTATTTTTCATTTGTTTCAAAACAAACAAATTTCATTAAACTAAAAATGTAATTACATAATGTCAAAATACCAAAACGTAAAAAGAGAAAAGAAATTACAATTCATATAAAACATACAACTCATAAAGAAAAAAAAATCAAAATATCAAACCTTAGAAACTTCAAAGACCTAAAATGTAAATTTGTTATTTACAAAATTAAAAAAATACTAATAAAAAAAATTTATGCATCTCCTTTTTCTTCTTTGCCGGTACATGCAAGTGACTTTGCTTGATTTCTTCATTTTAACTCAAAATCACGTCCATTTGCTTAACTTCCATCAATTATTCCGTTATTTATTGAGATTAACAAAAGTGAACGATTAAGTTCCAATTCTCAAATAAATAACACAAAAGAAGCAATATAAATGGGATAAATGATGCGTAAATTTATTACTTATTTGATGTCATCATGAGTCGCATTCGTTAGCTGTTATACGCGATAACTTCGTAAGACACTTTTTAATCATTTTATTTATATATATAGTGTTGGGTGAGTTGTTATTGATTTTATAAACAGTTGAGACAACCCAGCGACTCCGTGGATGGTAGAGACTTGATCGCGCTTTACAGACACAACCATATGAGAGACGGCGTCTTTGAGTCTGCAGTGTCCGAGACTAGATACGTAAGTATAATTTATTTCCAAAAACTCACCCACATTAATGTAATATAATAAATCACGACTTATATATAACTTTTCTTGTTTTTTTATAACTAAACAGAATGAGATGATACGGATACGGACAGAGAGCACCTCCGGGGGGATGACTATGTCTGCCTCGATATTATGCGTCACGTGATCGGTGGTAAGCAGCGAGGTCACGTTCCTGGCGTAGGTCGAGTGTTCCCCGGCGGTGGTGTTCAGACGACCCTCAGCGCCTCACGAGCCCGCGAGCAAGCCTCCTCTTCCTCGCTCCAGGAAACCGTTCAGAAGCAGTCCCAGGAACTCTCTACGCAAAGGACACAGCTTGATGTGTTGTTGGAGTGGGCAATGAATCAACCGGGTTTTCCCGAGCAGCTAGCGACTCAGGGGGACATCACGATCACAGGAGGCTTCACAAGGTAAGTCTACAGGTACCCAGGAGGGGAGTGGAGGTAGTGGGGGGGGGGGGAGTGAGGAGAATCGGGAGTAGCGTATGGGTTGTTTGAGTCAGTTTGTATGTGTTGTAGTGGTTATGGACAAATTTATGGAGATTTGATGGATTATTATGTGTTAATTTAGATTATGTGTTAGGATTCCCGCTAAATGGATTACACGTATAGTTTTGGACCATTTGCGGATAATTAGGTTACGTATCCTTNTACAAAGACTCCTAGTCGGCTATTACAATGACACGGGTTGGGCTTGGGACACAAGCCAACCAACCCGACTCCTACTTGACTAATAATAACAAGCTGACACTTAACACCCTAGACGTAACCGTAAGCTAATATAGAGACTAATCTTATAACAATTTCCACCTTAGGCTTTATATTAGCCTACACCAACACTAAGCAACTCTAAACAGTGTTGAAACTTGTGTCCAGGTACCACCTTCGTCAAGGCATCCGCAGCATTGTGTTCAGTACCCACCTTCAGAACTTCGACCGTCTTTGCTTCTAAGACATCTCTGATAAAGTGATAACGCACATTGATGTGCTTAGTCCTTTCATGAAAAGCATGATTCCGCGATAAGTGAATCGCACCCTGATTATCACAATTAACTGCAACAATGTTAAGCTCCATGCCCAACTCTTCCAAGAGTTCCCTTAGCCAAATAGCTTCCTTCACAGCCTCCGTAAGGGCCATATACTCCGCCTCTGTAGTTGAAAGAGCCACCACGTGTTGTAGCGTTGCCTTCCAGCTTACAACACATCCCTGTACTAAAAACGCGTAACCAGTGATAGACCTACCTTTATCCGGATCCTTAGCGTAGTCTGAATCAACAAAACCTGTTACGTCCACATGGTTTCCACGATTTGTCCCAAGCACCAAACCCACGTTTGCAGTACCCCGCAAATATTTCAAAATCCACTTCACTGCTTCCCAATGATTTTTACCTGGATTCGCCAAATATATACTAACTACACTTACCGCATACGCTATGTCTGGCCTCGTGCACACCATCAAGTACATTAAGCTCCCAACCGCATTTGAATACGGCACCTTACTCATCCTTTCAACATCACAATCCCTAACCGGACAATCCTTCAACGACAGCTTGAAGTGCCCACCCAATGGCATCTGAACCGATTTCCCATTGTCTATTCTAAATTTATTTAAAATCTTAGAAACGTACCCGGATTGTGACACCCTCAGAATCTTGCGACTCCGATCCCTGATGATCTCCATACCAAGAATCTTCTTTGCTTCCCCGAGCTCCTTCATGTCGAACTCCTTTTTAAGCAAAGACTTGGTAGACCCAATCTCAGCCTTGCTTTTACAAGCAATCAGCATATCGTCTACATATAACAGTAGATAGATATACTCACCTGGTGCATAACTCCTGTAATATACGCAGCTGTCGTAACTGCTACGCTTAAACCCATTGCTCAGCATGTACTCATCAAACCTCCTATACCATTGCCTAGGTGAGTGCTTCAAACCATTAAGAGATTTCTTTAACAAACATACCTTGTTCATATCCTGGTGGCTGCCTCATGTAGATCACTTCTTCAAGATTTCGATGTAAAAATGCCGTCTTTACATCAAGCTGTTCCAGCTCATAATCTCTACACGCAGTCAATGCAAGTATAACCCGAATAGATGTGTGTCGAACTACCGGCAAAAATACTTCATTGTAGTCAATACCTGCCCTCTGTGTGAATCCACGAGCCACCAACCTTGCCTTGTACCTAGGCTTTTGAACACCTTCAATCCCTTCCTTAATCTTGAACAGCCATTTGCAGCTCACCAGCTTTTGCCCAACTGGATGATCTACTAACTCATAGGTCTCATTCTTATTCAGAGAATCCATCTCTTCATCCATAGCAGCTTTCCACTTAGACCTATCTTTACAAGCAACTGCCTCCTGGTATGTTAATGGTTCATGAGTATCTTCTTCCTCTGCTGCAGCAAACGCGTAAGCAGCCATATTACTCTCATCCCGAAACCTCAAAGGTTTCATTCTTGTCCTTGGCTCTCTATCCCGATCCAACTGATAATCTGTGAGATCCGGTGTTTGATCATGATCCTGATCCCCTGCATCTTCATCATCGCTATCTCCTAGTCATGTGTTCTGATGCTTCCTCAAGCGAATGATTATTTAACCTCTGCAGTTCCACCTCAACCTGTAATTCCTCAACAGACTTATCAGTACCTGCACCAGAATCCTTCAATGTGTCTTTGTACATGACACTTTCATTGAAGACCACGTTCCTACTAGTGACTATTTTAGGTGATTCATTATCAAGCCTGTATAGCCTGTACCCCTTCACACCTTCAGGATACCCCAAAAGAACGCATTTTACCGCTCTCGGCTCGAGCTTACCTTGTTTAACGTGTGAATATGCGACACAACCGAAAATCCTCAACATCCCATAATCACTTGGATGTCCCGACCACATCTCCATAGGTGTCTTTTTCTCAATCGCTGTCGATGGTGACCTATTTATAAGATATGCGGCCGTACATGTCGCTTCTGCCCAGAAGGTCTTGGGCAATCCAAACTGAATTAATAAACAGCGTACCTTATCCATGAGAGTTCTATTCATCCGTTCTGCTAATCCATTCTGCTGCGGCTTCCCGGCAACTGTCAAATGTCTAGCAATCCCACTCTTAGTGCATAGCTGCTCAAACTCCCGGTTACAGAACTCAAGACCATTATCTGTCCTTAGCTTCTTAACCGTCCTCCCAGTCTGATTCTCTACTAACTGCTTCCACTCTTTGAACTTTCCAAATGCTTCATGTTTGAACCTGAAAATATAAACCCATACCCTCCTGGAATAATCNAACTGTCAAATGTCTAGCAATCCCACTCTTAGTGCATAGCTGCTCAAACTCCCGGTTACAGAACTCAAGACCATTATCTGTCCTTAGCTTCTTAACCGTCCTCCCAGTCTGATTCTCTACTAACTGCTTCCACTCTTTGAACTTTCCAAATGCTTCATGTTTGAACCTGAAAATATAAACCCATACCCTCCTGGAATAATCATCGACAATAGATAAGAAATACCTCTTACATCCCAATGATTCCACCTGAGACGGACCCCATAAGTCTGAATGAACATAGTCTATCACTCCCTGAGTAGTGTGCCTTCCTACACCGAAACTGACTCGATGTGACTTTCCCAGAACACAATTCTCACAAAAATCGAGCTTACCTAGACTTTTCTTGCCAAACAGCTCCTGCTTTTCTAGCACCTGAAGTCCCGCCTCACTAATATGTCCCAGTCTTTTATGCCAAACCTGCGCAAGACTTTCTTTTTCTTCAACACTAGCATTAAGCTCACCCGCCACTGCATGGCCATCCAAAGAGTATACGCAATTATCTCTTCGAGTTCCAGATAAAATAACCCTGGAACCATTAATCACCTTGATTTTGCCCGACTGCATTTTTACGGTATATCCCTCTTTTTCAAGATTTCCCAGCGATATCAAGTTTCTTTTCAATTCAGGAATATACCTGACATTGTGTAACACAAAACTTGACCCATCTTTCAGTTGTACCCTTACCTTGCCAATACCTCTGATCTTGCACTCCCTGTTGTCACCCAACAGTACACTGCCCCCATCGCATTCCAGAAAATCAAAAAATACATCTAACCTGGATGTCATGTGGTATGAACCTCCTGAATCCATGATCCAATCTAGCAGAGCCTCTGCACTCATAACCATCATCACCTCAGAACCGTCATAAATCGAACCACTGGAGCTTGGCTGATCATCTTTCTTGACGAAACCATTTGACTTCTTGCGATTATTCTTCGGACAGTTTCTCTTTAAGTGCTCCTCAGACTGGCAAATATAGCACTTGAGTCTTCCACCTCGAGACTTCGATCTTGACTTTCCCCTAGACTGATGCGAATTCCTGCGATCAGTTCTTCCCCTCACGTATAACCCTTCACCATCATCCCCCTTCGCCTTAGATCTTTCTTTGATTTCCTTTGAATTCAGTGTGGCCATCACATCCTCCAAAGTCAAAGCTTCCCGTCCATAAAGCAAGGTATCCACAAAGTGTTCGTATGATGCTGGTAAAGAAGTGAGTAATAATAAAGCAAGATCTTCATCCTCGAATTTTACCTCAATATTTGCTAAATCAAGAACGATTTTGTTGAACTCATCTATATGCTCGGAAATCGTACGTCCAGCCGGCATGTAGAATGTATACAACTTCTTCTTCAGGTACAACTTGTTGGCCAAGGACTTTGTCATGTACAAAGTCTCGAGCTTGGTCCAAACCCCCGCTGCAGTCGTCTCCCCGGTAACTTCTCTCAGAACCTTGTTACCTAAACTCAAAATCATGGCACTGTGAGCTTTCTTGTTTAGCTCAGCTTTCGCTGTAGCATCCATATCCGCGGGTAAAACCTCCAGAGCTGCTTCACATCCATGTTGTATTAATAAAGCACGCATCTTGACTCTCCATAACCCGAAATCACCAGTTCCATTGAATTTCTCGATCTCAAACTTGGCTCCCGTCATTCTTTTAATCTCTTTATTAATTTGCAGAAAACCTTTTCGATCTTCTTCTTTTGTATCGCCGACAAAAGAAAACCAACCAGATAACTTTGTCGATCTGCTGCACCTTCTTGTCGATCAAGATCCGAACAACAAGAAAAACCCTTCTCGATCAATCCTAGATAACCAGCGAACTCCGCGAACCGAGCTCTTGATACCACTTGTTGGTCTTCGATAGACTAACAACCCTGGTTACAAGAACGGATTACTTCGATCGAAAAGATGACACACTTGCAGCCTATATGTT
Source organism: Artemisia annua (assembly GCA_014162995.1). Taxonomy (NCBI): domain Eukaryota; kingdom Viridiplantae; phylum Streptophyta; class Magnoliopsida; order Asterales; family Asteraceae; genus Artemisia; species Artemisia annua. The sequence continues at coordinate 19,842 of LBNU01017711.1, forward strand.
GTCGACAGAAAAGAAGAAAAAAAATACACAAGGTAATATCCCTAATCGATTCTTGATTAGTATTGAAAGAATGACGTGACTCGACCCCTCCCCCCTTACCTCCTTTTATAGAGATGAGGGGGGAGGACAAACCGACTTGTACAAGGACTCCTAGTCGGCTATTACAATGACACGGGTTGGGCTTGGGACACAAGCCAACCAACCCGACTCCTACTTGACTAATAATAACAAGCTGACACTTAACACCCTAGACGTAACCGTAAGCTAATATAGAGACTAATCTTATAACAACAGATCTATAAGTATTTCTCGCATAAGCCAGTCTGAGTGGAAAATCGTATATAGACGTGTGTTTTAAGAAAATGATCTTAATAAAGGGTCTAAATGATTCATTTTGTAGTAGTGTATTATTGTTCATGACAAACATCTACGACCCTTTGTCTATGCTCCTCCTCAAGTAGTTTGGTTAGTCAACCTGAACCATTCCGTCAAGGAAGGTGCAATGCTAGTATATGTATACAGTAGATATCAAGTTATAAATATGTGGAATTACTTTTTATTGCACATGCTATGTGAAAAGATTATATGTTACAAACTACTACGCACATTGTTTCATGCAGAATATAATACTTCTTAGGGCATCCACTATGGTAGACCTTTTAAAAGGTTTATAAACTTGCCACATCTTCTAATGTCATTAATTCATAAAACTTTTCATATTATAAACCTATTCCCACTATGAGTAAAGCTTTTAAAGTTTATAAATTGTTCCAACATAAATTAATACTATTAAATAAGATACACTAATAAACACTTCTTGGACCTCTTCAAAATTCTAGACCTTTTCATGCCACCTAGACATGAAATGGTATCTCACTATGGTACACAAATTCTTGGACCACTTCGTAAGTTTTTAGACCTATTCTTGAAACACCATAGTGGATGCTCTTAGGGCATCTACTATGGCGGACCTTTATAAAGGTTTATAATAGTGCCTAGTCATCCGAAATCATAAATTCATAAACCTTTTCCTTGTTATAAACCTTTCTTCACTATGGATAAACTTCTTAAAGCTTTATCAAAACCCCATTAAATACAAAAGCATTAAATTTAGAAGAGGTTCAAGATATTAGACCTTTTCATTCCACATAAGCATGAAACACATTTTCACTATGGTTAATAAAATTATAGACCTCTTCATCTTTTCTTAGACTTTTTTATAAACCACCATAGTAGATGCTCTTAGTTTTATCTTTGTTTTTCTACGCACATTGTAAATTGTCAACATATTTCGAGCGTTGAATTTTAACACCTTATGCAAAAATGTGTCCGTATTTTCGATTTACAAACCACTAATAATATGCGCTCGTCATTAAGCACATATACTGTTGATAATATATGCCTGCAAATTAAACATTTAAACCATGACAGGTTATACCTAAAGAGTTACGATAAACAGGTCTATTTAAAAGACCTAAATACAAACCTAACATTTCTATTGACCACTTGTCGTTACTTCTAAAAAACTCAACCGATTTTCTCTGTTGCTCATTTACCCTTCAATATAGGGATAACATTAATATTTCATTGAATTTGTCTTGCTCTAACACATGTCATGATATTTAGGCCTATAATTAAATCCATTAATTAGTAATTAAGTCCATTAATTAGGTCCAACTATATTTTTCCTTACTAAAAGAATAATAAAACTTTGAGACTTACGTATAAAAATAAAAATGACAACTACATGTGATGAAAGAATAATAAATGTTCGATAACGATCGATGTGACGTACCGTTTGTAATAAAACTCGAATGGACCCGCACCTCATGCTCTATTGCAATCCTGAATAAATATTCCCATAAATTTCATCCATCATGTCTAAATTCATTTGTGTGATTGGGTATATTACCTGTGAATCCTAATTATAGATGTTAAATCCATAATATTATTAAGGGACACCAATTTTTTTATTCTTGCACCATATTCTGTGCAGTACAGTGTTGTATTGTGTGCTCTCTGTGCATTACAATGTTGTACAAAATGGTGTGCTTAAAAAAAAATTGGTGTGCAAATCAATCCCCTATTATTAATTGTCTTTAGAACGCTTAGTCGAAGCTATGAGAACAAAACAATTTTGGATGGTTTTGTCAAATGGGTGTTCCACGGTAATGTTTAATATTTTTTACATATTAAATGACATTAACCGTGAAAAAGTATCGATCAAGATTGTTTAATTTTGAAACTTTAAATCGTAAATTTAGAAGAAATTTTAAATAGAACATTATAATCAATAAATACCATAAATAAGTTGCTATTTTAACTTTTATTTAATATTAGTTATTTATTATTTTTTACTTTTAGTTATTTATTAATTTATGTCTATATCTATGTTTATTGTTTTTTAAGCCAATTATTGAAACATTTATATACATGTTAGTTTAAAAAAAAATAAATAAAATAAAATAAAATATTGTTATTATTATTTTTTCCAGTTTATTCAATATTTGATAGGTTTTTGTTTAATTGATCAAATTTATTTAGATGTTTGTTTTTTTAATTTTTAAGTATTTTTATTACCTATGATGAAAATAATAGAATGGTTGTACTGCCAGGTTCAAACAACTAGTAATTATAAAAGCAAACTTTAAATTTATTAAATTAAAAATCAGATTTAATTATAGAAATTTATAGGCTTACTTCAGGTGTACTAAATATTATTTTAATTTACAAATAATGTTTGAGTGTAATAAACACAATTGAACCTGTGTCTAAGGACACCTCTTAGACAACACATGGTATTTATAGATCTATTTTCAAACATATGTACTAAAGTGATGGTGAGTTTTCGACAGATGCATGCAGCTTAATCGGATATTCTCGAACCGTTTACGATTTTTTTTTTCTCTGGCCAGCCACCCTTAAATTTTTACACAATTAGGCTTTTATTCTCCATCTATATATTGTGAGGACATCATGTGCGTTACCTGTACTTCTGTAAGCAAACTTTTTGATGGTTGCATATAGTGTTAAAACACCCATGTCTATGTATCATGCAAGGTTTTATGAAAGATTTTAAATGTATGCATGATTCAACATCCATATGTCATATGTATTCCAACTTTGACAAGTTGTATGAAAATGTATATATATATATATATGTCTGAAAGGCATCATCGGTGAAATGAATACGTATTGACTATTCGAAGCCTATATGTTTACGTTTATAAGTGATTTGCTAATTGTTGATTTTATTCATAAAATGGTTGGTCTCGCTGGTAACTCTAACCTAAGAATCATTCCGGACTCGAGGCGGCTTTTCCTCAAATATCATGCATGTAGGGCGGATTCAGGACTCTAAGTCACCGGATGCACACTTTTTTTTAGGAACATAAAGGAAGCAAAAAGAAATATTAGTGGGTTAACTAAACAAGTGATGTATTTACTCCAAATTTCATGATCAGTTTCATTTCGGAGAAATCAGGATTGTTAACGAAAATTTACACTATGTGATAAACATCCATAAGGTTTCTGTGATCCCCGTGAATCCCCTAGGTCCGCCGTGCATGCATGAGATAGTGTTTAAATGTTTCTTTACGAATCGAAAAGAGATCATAGGATCTATCCCCCATCGCGTGAGGTTACTGAATCCAACTGTACGATATGATTGTAAAATACTATACGTTATACATTGGACTCAATTGTCAATGATTTCCTTAAGCAAATATTTCGATAATACACTAGAGAAAGAATACAAAGATTAACCTTGATATATCTTAATTAACGAATTCAAATACTAATGTTACAGCTGACGGAAAAGAGCTAGAGTTGATAAGTATAATTACAAAGTAACACTCGTATATATATTATTCATGTTCTTATTACAGCTTTATTATATCTTTATTAACGAATACAAAAATTATCTTAGAAACCAATAAAGTGCATGACACATTTATGTTGCATGACTTACACCGTTACCATTGCAACCTTCATTTTTCTTAGCCAAATCTTCAAACGTTTGTTTAATAACCCTAGAGTAAGTCGGATTAGTGGTACTATAACCACCATCCACCACCAAATTAACCCCGGTGACATACCTAGAAGCGTCACTACCCAAATAAAGCGCGGCCTCAGCCACATCATCCGCCGTCGGCACCACCCCTTTCAACACGGCGGATGCACACAAAATTCCATCCACCACCTCTTTGTCAACCCCCATCGCTGTAGTCACCAACGGGGTTGAAACAGATCCGGGTGAAATACAGTTCACCCGGATCCCGTGCTGACCTAACTCAACACATAGATTTTTCATCAACCCAATCACCGCGTGTTTTGACACCGTGTATGAGTGTGGTGACTCACCCGCAAGAACTGATGCTACACTTGAAGTAAATAAAATTACTCCACGTTTAGCTGGAATCATAACCCTAGCAGCATGTTTAGCTCCTAGAAATGATCCAAATACATTTACATCGAAAACACGTTTGAAATTTTCGTTATCCGAGTTTAAGATTGTGAAATCCAAGTTTCCTGGAATACCCGCATTATTGAACATAATGTCGAGTTTCCCAAACTTGGAAACTGCGGTATTTACTGTATTCTCAATGTCGGATTCTTTAGTGACATCACAATGTAGGTAAATAACGTTGTCTCCAATTTTGTTCACTAAATCGTTGCAAAGAGAAAGGCCGAGCTGGTCTTGGATGTCTGCGATCACGACTTTAGCACCATGTTTAGCGAATAATCTGACCGTGCTTTCACCAAAACCGCTAGCTCCACCGGTGATTATAGCAACTTTGCCTTCTAACATTCTGTATCACAATAAAAAGTTTTGTTAAACATATTTTTGAGAAAATTATAAATATTAGTGAACGGAAAACAAGTCGATATTACCTGTGGGGATATACACCGTTCATAGTGAGTTTAATTTGCGTGTGTTACAAATGAATGGGAGAAGGTTATTTATAGGCCACAAGGTTTACAAGTACAAAATATATAGCCATGTTCATTTATTATATATTTTGACAATCGTTAAAAATGTAATAAAATCATTTGAAGCATTTTATCCTTCACTAGGAAAGATGATATTTATATCTTTTCTATCATCAAGCTATTGTCTCCACATTTTTTTTTCTTTTCTTTTCTTTTTTTTTTTGGCAAAGGGGAGTAATCCTGCATCCTGGTAAATATACTAAACCAAAAACGTTTAAGTATAAAGGATATGGATGAAATACCATATCTCAGTCCGTTACATAGGCGATAAAGCTTACATAACAAGGTAGACAGCTAAGAAGCTTGAAAATAACTAGTGCTTATGAGATGTCATAAGCACTTACAACTCAAGAAAAACACAAATAAGCTAACCAGCAGCTAGCGTGAAAGATGAACTTCCACCTGTATTTGGATTAGCCAAATCTTCATTCACATGTGTGACCTGTTCTCCATCTTTCTCATCATCTTTCACCAATGCAGCATAAGAATTAGATGTAGTAGCAATACCTTCCTTAGAAGTAGAACCAGTAGACTTCAACTTAGACGACGTTGTATGCACGTTAGGCCGAGTATTAGCTCCCTTCTTTGGTTCGCTAGCATTCTTCTTTGGCTCATACCTGAAATTCTGTTTGATTGAAGTACTAGCAAAATGACTACCTTTAACAGACTAGGCTTTACCTTTGTTCTTCTTATGACTCACCTTTTGGAAACCATCATTGGCAGGCACAGTAGAAGGCTTAGCAACATTTGAAGTGGTAGCAACATGATGATTGACCACTTTATTAGGGCAATGATCATGGATATGGCCAAAAATCTTGCATAACGTACACATGGGAGGCCTCCATTCATACTCAATGGTATGTATGAAAATACATACCTTTTCTTTACCATATTAAGACCAAATAAACCAAAAACTAACCTAAAATGTCAAAGATATTGTGTTTTTGAGTTTTTGATCGTGCAGGTACGGATATTCTAAAAATGGACACAAAATCTAAGAAAACCGACAAACGAGCACGAGATTTGGAAAAGTGTCAAAAGATATAGCCGGAAAAGAATTTCATCATCACTCAACTCGGATAGTATCTTTAGTAAAACCATCCCCTATAAGAGAGGGGACACCAATAGTAACAACCTCTACGAGTTCAGCCTCTGAACTAACCTCAATTAAGCACTGAGCAAAACTACTCCTACCCCAAGAATCGTTACACATAGAGCTCGTATACGAATCAAGCATAATAGGCTTGCCAATAAATGAAGCAATTAAGTTAATACCATCATCTTCAAACACTTGAAGAGGTACATCATGTAATTTAACCCATACCGGAATACAAGTCAGCTCTTCCTTACACAACCTAGTATCAACTGACCATTTCTTAAGAATGATCGACGATTTACGTATCATCCAAGGGCCACCTTCCAAAACTGCTTCTAAACCAGACTGAGTATCGAATTTAAAAAAGAAAAAGCCTTTTTCATTCATCATAATCTTTTTCAAACCATATTTAGCCCAATTATTTTTAACATAGTACTCAACCACTGGAAACGCCATTCTATTACCAATAAAGTAGTGATGCGTGGTTTTGTAACCTTACAACAGGTTTTACCTCTCGAGGGATCTCGAGAGGCTTACAACCCCACCAGGCAGTGTACCTGACCGATGTAGTATAGGATAGTGGTAAGTACGGGGGATTGATCATTCTCTCACAGGGAATAGTTTTCGTTAGGATAGAAAAGCTAATCTAATAGGTATAAGGATGGAAGGAAGATTCTTTTTGTATTTTTATATTTTTATGAAAGCAATTAAAATCTCGGTTTTTAGAGGAAGGGCGGAATTAGTTGCTAGTCAACTAACCCAAGTTTACTACTTATGCAAATTAAAATAAATAAATATCTAAACTATTGTGGTTGTGAAAACAATATCGAGAAAATTGTGTTTACTTAGATTTCATTACTCCCTAACTATCTTTTACCGGTTAATTGATATGTGTGTTACTTGTGTGGATGAAGGGTGTATTCCTAATAACTCATGGAGTGGCATACATATCTCTCCAATTCTATGAGCTCTTATCTCGCCCTATGCCATGCACGGCACAACCATAGGGGTTGTAAACAGTGGCTCATGCGTTAAATACTACCTTAATAGCCTAGTATGCCTCGACTACATGTTTCCCAAGACGTTCAAGCACGTTACCATAAAGGAGGTTGGCCAGTTTTCTTGAGCCTAACATCGATGAAACAATCATCCCAACAAACAACAACACACACCAATTAACCAATAATTAATAGTTAGGTTTCATTAGATCTAAGCAAACACTAGAGAATTTAGCTACTCATGTTAATTGAAAGACAAGCAAGATAGATAGACAACCAACACATAGACATATTGATTGAATTAAAGTGAAGACTTATCTTTAATTAAGCACTAGGGTTCCAAGGGTTGGAAACCCTAAAAGTCACAGAAAATTCGTCTTTAGGGTTTGCCCTAAAAGTTCTCCACAAAGTTCCACACATAATGAATGAAAATTTGGAAAATATATATAGAAAATAAGTTCGGACGGCGTCAGCTTATAGGGCCTGACGCCGTCAGCTCGCCGCCATTAGGGTTCTCGGATGGCCTAGATCCATTTGGGACGTGGTCAGCTTGTAAAACTCTCTGGGCCGTCTCTCTTTAACTTAACACGTGACGGCCTACATCTTCTAACACCTGACGGCGTCAGGTGTAAATTCTTGAAATCTTTCTGGCATGTCGTTTGATAATTGAATTCCACTCTTTTGTCATCCTTACTGATGGCGTCACCTTGTGACTCCTGACGCCGTCAGGTTGTAAAATCCTGCTTCTTTAAGACTTTGTCGTTTTCTTCACTTTTATGCTCCAAAAACGTCCAAATGTGCATGTTTTCCAGAATTCCTCTCAAAAAAGTACCTAAAATGACAAAAGGAACGATTTATGGCAATATTTGATCACATTTATACGAATTAGGGCTTAAATGACCCCCTAAAAGCGTAACACTTTTCGTCTCATCAAGTAGCCATATAGGATATGTTCAAGACGTGCACTAACCTTTTCAACCACACTACGTGGAATAGGAACGTTAACTCCTTCACAAACTGAATCTTCAACCATTGTATCTTTGATACTGTCCTCAGAATTAGATTTTGTTGCATTAGTATTCATCTCATAAACCTCAAGCAAACCACTCATAGCTTCATGCACCTTTGAACGAGTATCACTATCCAAATTAGACCATATTGGATGTTTACCAGCTTCAAGCTCCGTAAGGAATAAATCAATATCCGAGGTTGAATTCAGCGAGACATCAAACACCAATTTAATAAAATCATGTTTGCTTTTGATAGAATTAAGCTCAATAGAAGGACCAGTACCCACGTTCAAATGGGATGATTCAGCAGCAATCGGTCCTTTAGAATTCTCAACCTGAACATGAGGAGATGTATCATAAGAATTTTCAGTTATAGGCTGTGTCACCACACCTGTAACATCCTTAGGCTTCTTATGTTTCCTCATAGTCACCTTCGACAAATCAACAGTAGCACTCACTTCTTCAATATTCACATTAACAGGTTGTGTTAATGTATTGTTCCCCTCAACCGAAACCTTACCCACTTTCTCCATAACACCAAAAAGAAAACAACAAAACCCTAAAACAGGAAAATAAATCGCAAACCAGAAAACAAGAAGAACAACGTCAAGAATTCAAATCGTTTGCCTTAACATGTTAAGGCATGAATATATACGCACGTAGATTGATCTAACCGACTTCCATAATGAATAGGAAATTAGTTAGAATCGATACCCAAAAGACCAAAAAAAGCGATTAAATAAAAACCCTAAGAAGAACGAAAACCTAATCAAATCAAGGCTAGATCCCGATAAAAATAATGTTAAAGATTGAATTAAACACAGTTAATTAATCAATAACACAATCGTTATTGGGAGTAGGAACAAGATTAAAGATTAGGCAACGATTTTGGAGTGGTTAGGGTTTGGAATTTTTGCCATTGGTCACCAGAGAGAAAGTGGTTAGGGTTTGGAATTGTTGTATTTGATTTGTTGATGTACAAAATAAGCAAGGTTCTCTCTTTTGGAGACAAAGTAGACGGAGGTGAGGCTTCGATCCCCACTCTTTGTAAAAAGGCCGAAGGTCCTCTTAAAGCAGCCTCTCTACCTTCGAGTAGGTGATCATACTTAATGAAAGACGGGATTTAGTATCGTTGATTTTGATTTGTTGATGTACAAAGCATGCTTACGATAGCCCTTTACCCAAAAATAAATAAATAAATAAATAAATAAATAAAATAAAAAAGCTTGCTTACGATGTATTAAATTGCTAGAGATATCATGTTTAACTCATGCAAGGTTAAGATAAGTCTGAAATTGTTACGCTAACTTTTTCAGAGTAGGGAAGGTTTTACATGTTTTGAGGTTTGGTTGGCCAAAAATATTGTTAGAATATTAGTATGTAATAATTATGATATAAGTTTAGGAGGCAGGTTGTAGTTTAGCTCAAACTAAAAGATGTTAGACATGTATTATAAAATCTCCTAACTTCTTCAATTATAGATCCATTGTTCACAAACGATTAAGTTTTCCCCTCTTATTCTCTGTAAATAGAGATGAGGGGGTGATGTTTATTTGTACCATTCATTCTTGTTCTTTGATCAATAAATGAAACGATGGTTATAAAAAAAAAATACTAATAAAACAACAAATAAAAAAAACAATGCATTTTTTTCTTAGTCCATTGCAAGTCTCTTATCCAAAAAAGTGTGAATTGGCTGGAGCACCCTAACCCTGGATGCCTTTTGGCACCGGCCATTATTCACCACATAAGGAACTGAAGTGAGAAAGAGTCGAGACTCGAACTATTGACCTTTTATTAACAAAATCTTTTCAGTGGGCCCATGAGTTTTTCGGAGGTGGGTACGAACTGAGAAGTAAAATCTCTCCATTGCAAGTCTCTTATTTTTGTTAGGATGCGAGAAGTAAAATATAAATTGAAGGTTTGGTCGGTTACTCAGAGAACCTATTATGGTCAGTATAAGTTGTACTTGCTAAATCTTTGAATGAAAGTGAATTTATACTTCTGAAAAATTTAATGCATGTTCAAAAATGGGTATAAGTTGTACTTACGATTTTAAGGGTAGAATATTAAATTTTCATTGCTCGTGATCTATTTTAAGAACTCAAAAAGTCGTGACTATTATACGTATCAAATGACTAATTTAAGAAAGTGAAAACTACAGTTATATTTTAGGGCTTCATACATTGCATTATTAATCTGATGTAATGAATTGCAAGAAAATTCGTCAGACGCTATGCATGGTAAGACCATTTAATACATCCACGAAAATGAAGACGACCCCTTTTTTATTTATTTCGTGATTTTCTTCGAATACAATTTAAAATCCGACGAATATCCTGTACGTAGCTAGAATCTTGTGTTGTGATTAATGCGATACTATACTATCAAAAAGAAAATCCATAGCCAAAGCAAGTTACAATCGTGCGGCAAATATCCATTTCGTTGTCAAACAATTTAAAGGTCACACTTAAAACTTCTAATTAATAAAATGACACGCCCGAGTAAAAAAGGTGGAGTTCAATTAGACTCGAGCACAATATTAACTTGAGGCTCGGCAGAAATTGAACTTAAAAACTTAAATAAATAAAAATAATAATTAATCACAACTAGCTTGAGCAATCACGATTAACGCTCTATAAATTATAGGTATTACCACTTCATTAACTTAACATTATGTGATGTTTATTCATATGCATGCTAATTTTTCATTAATCACATTTGTATTTTGGAGAATAAATTGGAAAAATTGTCCTCAGTAGTTTGGCCAAACTGTAGGGTAAAACCGAAAATGTAAGCGCAGTCCTTGTGGGAAACTTTGATGTACTATAATCGTCTTTTTAAATTGTAAAGACTGCGAATGCAATTTAACTAAACCCCAATGGAATTTTTGCAGTTTACTCAATTGTTTAGGACATAAATTCACCGTGATCCGAATACAGGGGGTATGAGATGGTTGTAGACATAAATGTACACAATCATTTTTGTCCTCAAAAGTAGTGGGCATTCGCATGTTAGGCGTTACCACAGCCAACTAGACACAACAACTAGGTCATATCCCTATTTATCTGTAATGTTTCCTTTTATAAATATGGTACAAGTGCACAATATGTTCAAACTCATTAGAATGGAAAGATTGAGTTGATATGACATATTTTTTGTTTATTTTCTAAAACATGTGAAGTAAATAAACGTGATCATTAACATTAACATTAACATAGAAGAGCAGTTTTGACGCAAAATGCATGTCTAAGTAAACTGGAAAATTCGTCCAATGCTTTCTTGATTTTGGAAACAAATCATTCACTGTCATGAACCATTGGCATATATACATCATTCTTAAAAGACCAAAAATCTAATGAAAATCATCCTTAAGGACAACAAAACAATGGTTTTTGCAGTTTACTTTAAATACTCAGAATCAAAACATTTTCCAAAAACCATGTTCTTACTTTGAATTTTTAATATTTCATATGTGGATGAAAATACAATAAAATAGAAATTATTTCCAACGAGGCCTAATTGATGACTTGTGGGCTGGGACGCGGGTGCTTACAAGTTGCTCATGTATTTATTGCCTGCAGATCTTATCCTCTCCACATAAATATTCTATGGTGGCTTTAAAATTTGGCATGATTTTAGAAGCAAATAGAAATGTAAGTTATTTATGAATGGTGTGAATGGAAAACCAATTGTACATCGGTAAAAAAGTATTTTTACATTAATATATAGGGATGTCTTGGCTACAATTATTGTAGCCAATTAGCTACATTTCTTCATCAAAATTACACAAGAAAACACTTAAGGAACCACAAAAAAACTCAGGGACCCATAAAAAACTCAAAGACGTACCCATATAAAAAGAGTTGAAAATTGTAGGGAGTTAGCTACAAAAAATTGTAACTAATATATCCCCAAACGGCCAAACATATAAGTTTGATGATCTACTGTGTTTATTAACAATTGTTGTTAGAATGGAACCGGCTTGGTAAAATAATAAGCTATAGCGATTCTAACAATTAGCTTCTCGATCAATAACTATTTTTGTTTTGTTAAATGACGCTTGAACTGTTATGAATCTTTAAGCAATCATATCGTATGAAAATAAGGAATTGAACCAGCAACAATATGTGAAGTGTTTTGTCATCAGTGTCATTAAGTTTCATGCATGATATCTACGCCTGGGTTCCGCTGATTTCATTAAATAAATACACGAATACAACTCATGGAATCACTTGTAGTTCCAAGTCATTTCACCACTAGGGTGCTATATATAACTCAAAACTAAATTTTGATATTTCCAGAAACAATTTTTTAATTCAAACACGTAGAGATTTTTGTCATAGTTCATCAAATGAGGATTTTACTTCTTTTTGAGTAAATTACATCATTGGTCCTTGTAGTATATGCAAATTTCATGTTTAGTCCTCGCCATGGAAAATTACTGCAGACCTCCCAACGTTTGATTTATTGCATGTTGTTGGTCAAAAAACCTTATATTTTTATCTAGCTCGTTAAATGTAAGGATAACTTGGTCTTTTCACCATTTCCACATCCAAACACCCTTCAATAACCACCCAACACACATTCTCATCTCAATTTCAAGCATACCTTTCTTTAACTTCTCAACCCCACCTCACCACTTCGTCGCCACTAATTTTTGGTGCCACAACTACCGCCACAAAACTTCGGGAAAATCGATTTCAAACCCAAAAATAATATTATTTTATATCCAACCTTAAAAGTATTTCATACACAAATCTCAATTTCAACCCTGAAATAAAAAATGCGCTCAAGCCCAAATCTAAAATCTAAACCCAAATTTTGTAAATACACACTAACACTATTTCACCGTCACTGTCACTATTATAGCCACAATACTACTAACATATATATATATACATATATATATATATATATATATATATATATATATATATATATATATATATATATATATATATATATATATATATATATATTAAAATGGGGTTCTAGAAATGTAAGTTTAAGGTTGAGTAAATGGTTTTTTGAAATAATGTTATACTGGGTGTAGTTGTGACCGCAATCATCACAGTTAACTCAGTGTCACGTCAGCTTTTCAATACCACCAACATAGTGTAATACGGCAACCAACATCACCACCAAAACATATCCCACAAGTCGGTCTATCCACAGACCAATTTCTCCTTTTTTGCCATAGAAGACGTGTTGGTTGAAGATGTGTTTTTTAACACGAATGTGTGAGTGTGGTTGTCAACAAGACACAAGACGCGTGCATGAATGTTTGAGTGTTGTTGCCAACAAGACACGAGACACACGACGCGTGCTTTGTGCTTTACTACAACCAGCCTCAAAGCCCAATAATGAGGTAGTAAGTATTCCTTTTTTCTTTTCTTTTCTTTTTTTCATTTTCACTTGTATTTTATTAAAGCAATCTAAACACCTCAATGTCGTCGGTGTGAAGAACATGAGGGACTGGTTCATCTCTATGTGAAATAATGTTTCTAACAACGGGCATATAGTCACCCTCGAGGATAATGTGCCAAAGGTCGGTGTTTTTTGATTTCACATAAGTTTTAACTCTATTTTTCCAATAGAGAAAACATTCACTTTCAAAAAGTGGTGGACGTTTTTGCATAGATTGCCCATTCTTTAAAATTTTCTAAAGCCATAGATCGATTCAAGTTTTAAAATATAATTTATTTTAAAAATCTTTGGTAACATGGCTCTATTACTAATTGTGAAAAACTAGAAAGGGATTAAATCATTTTGCTCCTTACATATTATTTTTGTTTGAAACTTATAATGAACAAAGTATAACAGTATATTTGAATAAACACAAGATAATAAGTAAATGAGAGATCAAATCAAACATGATGATTTATAGTGGTTCGGTCACGAAACTTCTCTTCGCCCTACTCCATTCCCCAACTTTCCTACTCGAGAGCTCCTTCACTAGTTCAATAAGCTTCCTTCTTTGTGAAGAAGACCTTAAAACGCCGCTTACAAGTGTACCGATAGTAAGCTAAATACCGAGTCCTAACTAGGTAGAAACAACATTTCTCTTGAGGTGTTTTGAAGCCTTAAATACTAACTTAACACACTCTATTTTGGTGTATAGTGGTGACTACAACTTTGAAGTATAGCGGAAATATTTGAGAGTACAACTTGACAAAGAATACAAACAACAAAACAAAAATTAACTTGACACTTTTTGTGTTCTTACCTTGCTTGAATTAATCACTGTAAATGAATTGAAACTATGTAATGATCAAAGGTTTTTACAAATGTAAAAGATTGATGAAAAGAACGATTGGTTATTATATGTGGCAACTACGGCGTACAAGGATCGTAGTGTTACGCTGTAGCGAAGTCTTAACCCGTTTGTCCTGTTCCAGATGCTCCACATACTTCTCGGCTTACTCTTCCATCTTGTCCTCATCATTCCCCTCACTTGGAAAACACTCGACCCGAGTTCTCATGTGCAGTTAGTATGCTTGTGGGATATACATTCAAACTTTGATTGATACGTTTTAATCTTGACACATATACCACGCTCCCACAAGTCAATACATGAATCGGATCTTCCGGTATTCACCTTATTTTCTTTAACTCTTTGACGATTCTTCAAACATTTTCCGTACTCCCAACGACTCACAAGTGAACCTAAAAGATGATTTAATGCCCCTTACAATTCTCCCTCTCTGGAAAAAAACTCGTCCTCGAGTTCTGGGAATAAATAGCTTGTGTTGATGAGGATTTTGAAACTTCAAACATCTTCAAATCATTGAAAAAACCTTTATATTCTCATTTAACACCACTAGAAAAAAAATGTATCTTTGATTTGAACATGTAGATCACGGTTACAAACCTTTTATTCATTGACGCCTTCGGAATCGTCTAAACTTTCAACTTTAGGAATCTTCAAAATAGTTGCTTCACTTGGCACATCCAATAAAATATTTAAGAATTTTTCATCACACTCTTGAACTCATTTGATGTTCTCCACACATTCTTGAGCAACTATGACTTTCAACAATTTTTCTTCAATCTTAACCTTGACCTTTGGTTCTTTGGGTTTTGCTTTAGGCAGGACCATAGACATTTTTTATCCATCCCATGAGAAAAAGTAAAGAGTTTTTTTTGAAGATCACATACACCTTCCCAACAAGGTATGACACATATTAAAATCATTCACAATACAAAGTACTTCAACTTTATAAAACTTCCTAATGGTCACCGAACCCTACAAACTTGGTAACCTTTCATTAGACAAACATCCATTGGTAATTTTAAGAAGTCTACCAATTTTCTTGAAACCAAATTAATTAAACTATAAACACCAATACCAAATAATTGATTAAGATATTCGATTGCAATAACTTGGTTGTAAATACCCAACAATCATTTCTCTCCTCCCATTCATCAACTCTTCTATTGTTGAATGGGGAATGGTTGCACGTACGGTTGTCAATAGATCTGCATATGGTTGGACAAATTCTTGAACCTCCATAGTTGCTACCTTCACAATTCTTGTGGATCGATGCCCTAACTACGATCACAGAACATAATTTTTCTAGCATAATGTAATCCATGTCAAGTTCTTTCATGGATTTGGTAAAACCATGATCCAAGTACTCTCCAGACCATGCCTCGCCAATAGTATGGGTTTTGATAACATCTACACCATTCAACATCCAAGATACTAACAAGCTCTATACGCCATCTCACGCAGGATGTGAAAGAGGATTTTGTTAACCCTAATCCAATGGTTGATAACGAGGATAAAACCTCTAGCTAGGGAATAAAACCCTAATAAGAGAAAAGACTTTCAAAGCACAATTTATAGGGGAATGTATCTTGTAAAAAAAGAAAATAAATAAATAAATAAATAAATAAATAAATAAAAATTACTAAACAAAAGTTATCCATAAAAGCATCCTAAATAAATAAGAAGAAATATGCTATTTGTGGCCTCTACGGCATAATAAGGTTTTACCTTTTACGCCGCAGCGAAGTTATAAAATGATTGTTGTTTATTCGTAGCTTCTACGCGTAACAAGGGTCATAGTTTTATGCCGTAACAAATTTTTGACCCGTTCATCATGTTCCAAACGCTCCACGTATTTCTGGGCTTACTCTTCTATCTTGTCCCTAAAGCGATTTTCACAAGTATCATACCTCTTGTTTTTCGAACAATGTAAAACGGAATTTGTATGGGCTTAGCCATAGGTTTCTTGTAAAAACATAACGGGCCGGCCTAGTCATTTTTATCATAAACTCATGGAAACAGTTGCATACTTTTTTCCCCCCTCTCTTCTTAGAGGCAACAAAAGTATATATACTAAATCATAGGCATCAAAAACGTGCAAATTACAGTTAATCAAACTAACTTACGATCCCCCCCTCATATACTTACAGGACATAGAATTGAAGAATACAAAGAGCGGAAAACAGTACATAAAAACAACCAAAAAACAAAAAGGAACGACATACCTCGACGTTACGAGAGAAAGGTTAAGTTTACGACCCATTTGTAATATTGAAAATAAGATACATTGCGTGCCAGAAGCATACCAGAGTGAATACAGTGAGTCAACAAGAATGTGAAGAAATCGTGTTTCAAATCTTGGTGTTCCAAAATACAATGAGTCAAACAAAGATCGATAATCGCAAGAAACTAATCATATTTATATATTATGATAAATTAAATTAAACTCCATCTAAACATACAACTACTAATATTATATATTTTAATATTTATATTTGTAGTTCTAAACATGCATGTGACGATGTAGATTATATCTAGATGATGTTATCAAGAAACTAATGTTGTCCATATAATTTAGATCCATATGAAGGGACCAATCAAAGCTCTCCACTCTCTTTTGTTTTCTTTCTTACCTAATCAAAGTCCAAATGTTACTTTCAAGTTTCAAATCATTGATACCAAAATCCAAAAACTTGTATACAACTTGCATAGTTGCATTAAGATTTGTACTTTAGGGATTGTCCTGATCAAAACTTCCTCAAGTTGATCTAAATATGATATAAACCTTATCATTTCTTCACTTTGTAACTTAGAAACAAGCATGGCACCATGGATGCTGCCCTTGTTCTATGCATTTATATTTGTACACTCTAGTCATTTATCTTTTGCAAAGTTTCCTCCTAGGTACTTCCCTTCTTCACTCATCCGGCCTGAAACAACATCTTCACCTAGCAATAACGAGTTTTACAAAACAAAATACTTCACGCAAAATCTCGATCACTTCAATTACAATCCTCAAAGTTACCAAACATTCCAACAAAGGTATTTGATCAA
The DNA here is from genome assembly GCA_014162995.1 of Artemisia annua. Classification (NCBI taxonomy): domain Eukaryota; kingdom Viridiplantae; phylum Streptophyta; class Magnoliopsida; order Asterales; family Asteraceae; genus Artemisia; species Artemisia annua. The sequence continues at coordinate 37,266 of LBNU01017711.1, forward strand.
TGACACTTTTTGGGGTGGTAATAAAATCAATGCTCCAATTTTCGTATACACGGGAAATGAAGGTAATATTGAGTGGTTCGCTCAAAACACTGGCTTCATGTATGATATCGCCCCGGAGTTCAAAGCCCTTCTTGTTTTCATAGAGGTATCTAATCATTTACGTTACGTTTTTTAAACGTTGGGATTGTTTCTAAACTTGGAAAGTGTACATGTGATTGTAGCATAGGTACTATGGGAAATCAATACCATATGGTGGTGATAAAAAGAAAGCATATAAGAGTTCAAAGACTCTTGGATACTTGAGTTCAACACAAGCATTGGCTGATTATGCTACACTTATTATTGATCTCAAAAAGAATTTGACAGCAATGGATTCACCTGTTATTGTATTTGGAGGCTCCTATGGTGGAAGTAAGATTATTTACTTAGTTAACTTGTTAGAAAGTTATACTTTTCTATAACTAGTTAAATTGGTTTTTTTTGTTGTGTAGTGTTGGCTGCATGGTTCAGGCTAAAGTACCCACATGTAGCTATCGGAGCATTGTCATCTTCTTCACCAATTCTTCAATTTGAGAATATTACATCTCAATATAGCTTCAACAATATCATTACGCAAGACTTTAGGGTACACAGCTTTATTTTTCTTATATTTTTGTACCTACTTTTATTTTATGTGTTATTGACCTAAAAATGCCTTAGAAAATACTCTTAGTCCAACATGCATAGTTATTATTATCTTATAGTCTTATAAAGTTATGTGAAAGTATGATCACTTAATTAAAATGAAAATAAAAGCATTTTATAATCCATTTTGTATCTTATTAAACATCAGAGCGAGAGCGAGAACTGTTACAAAGTAATAAAAGGATCATGGAAACAAATCGAGGATACGGCTGCTAAACATGGAGGCCTCGAGTTACTTCGAAAATCATTTCATATATGCAAGTAAGATACTCATTTTTGTCCCACAGTTTAATTGCATTATACAAAAAATTACTCTTATATATACTCATTGATATTAAATAACTTTGTGTTGCAGAAATTATATCAGTGGAGATTATCTTGAAGGTTGGCTTTCAACAGCATTTGTTTATACAGCAATGACGGATTATCCAACACCATCCAATTTTCTTTCTCCAATGCCGGCTTACCCTATCAAAGAGGTATCATATTTGACATAATATATAGTTAAAAAATATAAGATTTTGTATTGATGTATATATATTATATTATACTAGACGATTACCCGTGCATAGCAACGGAATTTTATAGCGGCAAATAGTTATAGTGATATTTTAGCACAATATACTACCCTCAACATTAATATTTTCTTGATCATTCATTTCCATTTCCATCAAATTAACTATAAATTAAGACAAGAGTAGAAAGAAGTGTATGGTGTTTATATATTAGAGAGTAATATGATTTTTTGGAAACTATTATTACTACTATGCTAACTTGCTATTTATAATAGATAAGAAACATTACTCAAACATTAAGAACTTTTAAAATATTAAGAGATGTGATGCATGCTTTATATATAAGTAGTTAGAGAATGAATATATTTGAAAATAAAAACAACTTGTACACACATGTCGCAGGTGCATGAATAACACGAATCCTAAACTATTTACATACTTTTATAAGTGGATTATATTTGTCTAGGTCAATTATTTTGTGTTAGAAAGCTTAGCCAATCTGTATTATGGCATTAAGGAATCCAATTAATTCATTAATCACCATAATATATAGTGTCATAGCCAAATATCCTAATCCCCTAAATAAACCCTAAACTAACCGAACCCTCCACAAACAATTCCAGTCGACTTTTTCTTTTTCTTTTTTTTAGTCGACACATTTTCTTTTCTGTTCTCCATTAGTATACTATTAATCATTCAATAACAATTATGACCGGTCCTACTCATCTACCACCTACTGTATCCCTAACTAACTAATTACTTACCGTTAACAACATTATATTAGTTCTCTCGTACCTGTCAAAGTAGATGTTGACAAATCAAATTATTCATGCTACTTTTCGAATAATCATGTGAAGGATTTGAGGTTATCCATCACATCAACTAGCTAGTGAGGTTCTTGCTGCCCCTCCGACTTCTGAATGGTTGAAGGCTGACTCCATTTTTAAGTCATGGATTTTCTAATCCTGTCGGATGCTTGACAAGAACGTCTCGTTGTTGTTGACCCTAAAACTGCAAAGGATGCTTGGGATCATATCGAAAAAAATTCTTGACATTAAACACACCAAGACTATTCATGTATTGCTTTAAAAGGGGAACTTCGGATGCTTCAAATCAGTGACCTATCCATGGATTCTTACTTTTGAAAAATTGAGTCCATCACTACAACATCACTACAACTTTAACAAATCTTGGATCCCTTATGAGCAATGATGATTGTTTTACTATGTCATTCCTTAAAGTCATAATACAGTTTTCGGGGTTCTCATTCCTTAAAGTCATAATACTATGTCCCTTATGAGCAATGATCACATTGTATACAATATAAATACAATGTGAGATGGGCAAGGCATTCCAACACAAAATAATAGGCCTAGACATATATAATCAACTAATATATATATCGCTATGCCAAATAATTAGTTAGCTAGTTAGTACTCCGTAATAGATAAATATGACAAACGTTCTTACAAGTTTGTTTGTGAATCATGAGACTTGACCTTCTCAGATTATATTTTTCTTTTTTGGAAAGAATACCCATTCAACTACAATACATACATTATCTCATAACCGCAACGATCTCATTTTCATCTACGATGAGACTAAACTCGCAAACTCTTTTGTCAAGGACATAACTATTTCACAAAGTCACATGTTCTATTAGGCAAACGGCCTTTCACGATGATGGTTTCTATATTATTGCTACTTTACCTTATTAGTTATAAAAAGTACATTATGTAAAACTTTAAAAGTACGAAAAAATGCAATAGCAAAATAGAATGGAATCAAATGATCCTAGACTTTACCCGCTAATACAAACAAATTTTGCCAGAAGGATAACATTCATATGCATGTGCATGTGCATGATGATCCATCACAAACATACATGGGATATATAATTTACAAAATTATATTTATTTATTGTAACTTGTTAAAAATAATGCAGATAATATACAATTAGACAGCAAGAAGATTCTGTAACAACCACAATGAGTCAAACGCATGTATGTTTATTACAGGACTAACTAAAAAACTCAATCCTTAAAACAAACACATGGCAACAAATAATAAGTTTTAAGGAAACTTTGGCAAATATATGAGAGAATAAGTATTGAATAATCACTGCCATGCATGAACATGCCACTCAGAGTTATTTATTTGCAAGTGTATGTTTTCAAATATCATTTACATGCATGCTATATTAGTAATAGTTGTCCTTACTTGATGATACTATATAAACGGATGAGTTTTTTTTATGTTCAAGATTGAACATGAGATCTATTGTGACGATCTTATATATTTGTACTAATAAGCTTGATTCGAAACCAAGTTATATAACTTGAACTGAAGCACATACAAGGAAAGGATACTTGTATTGCTCAACGTACATATTTTTTGTATCTTTGGAACAAATTGGTATATTTTCAGACCATTTCAAGATGACATTGACAGACTTTACAAATGTGTGTAGATGTGCAAGGCAATTGACAATCCTAAATTTGGGAACGACACATTTGCAAAGCTGTATCATGCGGCTAGCGTCTACTACAATTACACCGGGGACGTTTCATGTTTTGATCTTGCCGATGATTCTGATCCCCACGACCTTGGAGGATGGCAATGGCAGGTAGCAAACTATGTGTTCATCTCAGTTTCAGTTAATGATTAAAAAATAATTTTGACTTTAAAGTCAAGTGAGATGCTAATATGCATTTGGGCCAGGCTTGTACAGAGATGATAATGCCGACAAGTGGGAACACTAAAGAGAGTATATTTCCAGTCTCAACATACAGCTATGAGGGCCGAGCCCAATATTGTCAAGATTATTATAAGGTCCAGCCCAGGCCCACTTGGATTACTACAGAATTTGGTGGTCATGTAAGTTTACATTACTTCCTAATAATTTCTTCTTTCATTTGCTAAATTTTCTCTTTAGAACATTCATAAAGGAACTTATAAATATTTATTTGTAGTAATTTTTGCTAGACGTAAGTGATCAAATTTACTACTATCAAATTCAAGTATTTCAGTATTGGTTATGTAACATGCACAAAGATTTGTTTGGCAAAACGGATTGAACACCGTGGTAACAAGTAAATAAAAGAATTTGAGTTTATTTGTAGTTAAATGTATTATTGTATTACGCAGGACATTACGAGAGTATTAAAGCGCTTTGGTAGTAATATTATTTTCTTCAATGGCTTACGAGATCCTTGGAGTGGTGGCGGGTAATTAAATCTCTTTCCGTACTCTAAGTATCATATCGAGTGTGTTTGTGTATGAATTAGTTGCATCTTTTATTGTGAGCAGGGTCCTAAAGAACATATCGAAAAGCATTATTGCCATAGTTGAGCCAAAAGGTATAAAATCTTTGTGTTACGATAACTTATATCATTAAATGATAAAACGGGTGAAGTTGATCCTAGTTAACTTCTCTATTCATGTCGTCGCAGGTGCACATCATGTCGACCTAAGATTCTCAACTAGTAAAGATCCAAAATGGCTCCGAGATGTTAGAAAGAGAGAAATCAATATCATGAAAGATTGGATCTCGGAATATCATCACAATTTAGCCGACTCCGATGCACAATATTAACATTTAACATACGTACCCTCAAGGCATCAACATGCTCTCAGAACATTTTCTCATACGGACTATATTACCTCTAATAAATAATACATACAGTATGTCACAATGGATACATTGTTGAATTTTAGTTTTGTTATAAACTAATTCATGAACGTGAAGCATTTCTTAAACTGTCAAATCGTGCGGGTTTTAGGGCGGGCAAAGTAGGCGATCACATAATCCGGTAGGCGCTAGCAGAAGCATCTGGGCTAATTCGAGCTCTTAAGAAATCATTTTTACTGGTTGAGCTTTTCTACGAGTGTACTCGCCCCGTCTATGTCTATATAAGGAGTCATAAATGTATTACCTAGGTCCCCAAATTTAATGTCTTCCAAAATGTTACTTACTTTTAACGATATAGCATGGTAAAACTTGATCGATTTGCAATGATATCAACTCAAAATGAAATTTTGGAGCAAATTAACTACCGAGATCTGTCGGATATATTGTATCAAAATGCTAGAAGTGTGTCGATTTTCTTCCAACTAAACGCACCCTGATTATCTGGCAAGATTTCTTTTACGCTGAACTTTCCTTCAAATATATCCTTCAAAAATTTTAAAACGGCCATGTTTAAAAATTCACATGTGTCAAATGAACAAGCATATATATGACTGTAATTTTTGCCATGTTTGTCGTGTAACGATATGATTTAACGTAATAGTATCTCCCATAGATCTCATACAATGTTTGTAGTCCATATAACATGCATTGATTCCAAAAAAAAGTTTAAGTTGGGACACTAGTAAATTTAAATTATATCTGCATGTGTTTATTTTAATATGAAAATACTTGGTTATTGAAGTTTCACGTGTACCCCCAAATATATAAAAACATAATATATAGTTGAGAAAAAAATCATGCCGAGGCCCTAGGATTGATGTTCAAGTTCTTGTCGGATGAGTTATGTCTACGTGTTCGGTTGTTAGTAACTACATGGACATATATAAATGACTTTTGTCTTTAAAAGATATGAATATCTATATTTTGATTTAAACAAGGAAATAAATATTGAAAGAATGCCACTTGGCATTATGATATCATAAGTGTCGACCTTGATATCGATCTAACATTATATATATATAACAAAAAGGGGGCGCACCCCAAAACACAATTGCCATACACTGTAGCACTACAGTGACTAAAGGGCGTTAGTTACTGTAGCGCTACAGTACTAACGGTCGTTAGTTATTAACTAACGGCCGTTATCTTTAACTTTTTTTAAAAAAAAATTCGTGCGAAATTAGTCCTTCATCTCAGAGGTCCATTGCAAAATTAGTCCTCTAATAATTTACATGATTTGTCCTTCATGTTATACATCCATTGCAATGTCAGTCCTTGACTAACGGTCGTTAGCTACTAACTAATGACCGTTATCTTTAACATTTTTTT
>LBNU01017711.1:43572-64539 GCA_014162995.1 Artemisia annua
AATTGTATTTTTTTTTTTTTTTGCAACTATTTTTCTCACACAATATACACAATCTATCTCACACGTCATAAGCAGGATTTGAACTCATAACCATTTCCCAATTGAAAATTATGATAACAAAACAAATGATTAATAACCGAATGATTGTCGTCTACATAACTCTCAATGCATCACACCGCCATGCACGTATGAGTAACTACCGAAAAAGAATATGTTCTAAAGTGTCTCAACGTGTATATGAGGTCGTATGATGTGACACCGGGTGTGGTACTAAATATCTAATTGAGGTATAAGGTTTTTACACGCGCTTCAGATAGGAAGAGCTAAACGAGTGCACAATGCATGTTGTCCAAACTACATGATGCGACTTTTGCTGAATTATTGTGACTTGTGTTGATGTTTATAATATTATTTTTATGTCAACTATCCTATATCGGTTAGTAAGAGTTAAATCTTCTGGACTAATATAGTTAAATTATTTGTGGTTTCCAAAAGCTCATCATGAACATAACTTGATCATATTTTAACATAAGCTTATATAAAACAAGTAAACAATCGACTAAGGTATTTAGATTAATTAAGAAGGGCAAGTCTTAGACTCAAATATACGTGGTTTAGTAGAAATCTCATTGTGGCCGATATTAACGTCTTATCTAGCCACCCCAAATGTATACATAGGATGTTTGAACCTAATAAGATTGCTGTGAGAAGGTTATTTAACTTATCACTAAAGCATTTGATTGTTGATATGAACAAAAACAAGTACTCCGTAATATTTTTATGAAATTAAGATTTTCATGGAAATTATTATGCTTACCATTAACCAACCTCTGGTTTTGGAAAAATTTTGTACGTTACACTATTTATTTAGAGGGATGATTTGCATACATTGTTTATTGATTTGCATACTCTAATGTAAAAGCAGTTAAAGTAAGATGTATATACAGTACAACTCTTTAATGCATAAATTGAAATTTGTAAATTAAAAATTATGTATGCAAATCAATTCTCATTTACTTGTTATCTATATTTTTATTTATATCTTTATAAACATAGACTAGGGATCAAATAAGAAATAAAAGTAAAATAAGAAGAATGAGAAATAAGTCAATAACCCTATAATCATTAACATATAAATATGATTAGGTTTCATTAACAAAATACAGATAATTTATAACTTTATAATCATAACATATAAATAATTAATGATTGAAAAATATTTAAGAAAATATAAAAAGGTCTTTCTAACCGAGTATACGCCACCACCTGAACCGGTGGTTCCCAATGCAGTCCGAGTGATTGGGTCCTTTTATTAGAATCCAGGTTGTTTCCATCGGAACTTGTTGACTTCTAAATATAGAAATAAAAACTATTATTAAAAAAAAAACATTAAAAAAACATTATTTTTCAATGATATCATAACTTTCCTGAAATATCTATAATTCCCCAAGTTGTCTACTTGTTTCAACATTTTCTAACAAGAAGTTGTGTGAAAGCTCAGCATTATTTTTTCTTCTTCTTATATTTGTATTTTTACCAAAGACAAATAATTATAAGACGTAAATAAAAATAATTATTGCTTTTATACATTTATTTTTAGGCAAAACTAAGGCAAATTAAGTAAATATCACAAATAAACAAAATATCAGCATGTGTAACTAATATAAAAACATGTTAATTAATTTATAAAATAATTCTAATTCATATTAAAAACAAACATATTTATGTAAACTTAGTACATTTGTATATATTTTTGGTTAAGTTTATCATTTGTAAAAACGCAAACTAACTTTACATAATTACTTTCCTTAATATAATTTACCTTTCATAATCAAATATGGCAGGGTTATTTATTCTTGAAATTAAAAAAGAATTAACAAACAAAATAATTTTGATCATATCCCTCATGATTATGATTAACTATAACTTTTTTTTTTTTTTTTTCTTATAATTAAAATTTTCAAAGTATGTTCATATAAGGTATTTTGAATAAGAGACAAAATATAATCTTTTAACTTGCCTTTTCTTTACTTACATAGTGTATTGTTTATAAAGAACATCAACTTTCTTGCTAAATTTAGGAAATATAGATCAACTAATAATGAGTAACTTGCACAAGTAGACATAGGAAATGAACTATGATGTATGATACATTGAGAGTTATACGTCGAGATTTCCCTACGGTTTTTTTGATGACTTCATTTTGCCTAAGAGTACATATATCATCTGTAAGATTGTTAACTCGTTCACATAGATCCAAATTGAATACGACGAAATAGTTGAAAACTAAGGGATGCTAGCTTCTTGAACGACTAGGAACCTCACATAAGCAAAGAAACATCAACTAGTTGAACAAATCAGTTAGCCAACTTTGTATGACTGATATTCATAAAAAATAGTTTCAATATACAACAAAGTACATGTTGTAAATTGGACTTACGTACGCATACATATTTTGTAATATGCATACATGTATATATGTACGAGTCATGCATCAATTTAATCTTTCTTTTTTATGTTACAAGAAGTCATTGAAAGACCCAAAAATATGTCTAAAAGCCAATAAAACACTACCACATAAATTTTGTCACAAATTTAGAGACTGTTTACGTACGTCAATTATTTCTCTTCTTTTAACACCAATATAAAACTATGTTTGGCAATAACTTTGGAGTTCAATATGGGGGGGTAAGATGAAGGACACATTTGGCAGCTAGGATGTTTACATTTAAAGAAAGAAAAATGAAATGTCGTAAGATCATGTCACATTAATTTTGGGTTTGTACTACATATTCAAATGAGTGGGTATACTTTGAGTTCTAGTACCTTTTTCCCAATGAATAGTGAATTATGGAGTCGTACTTTTCTAAATAGTTGATGTTAGCTTACCGACTAGAGAAAAGCATAAACTAAGACATACTGAACCTAGTTACAAACGAACTTGATGGTAAATGTGTATGTAAGTGACATATTCCAAGTTTTTGTTTGGTCTATTTTGCCCCTTTAAAATAAATACCTCATAAATATGTCATGTTACTCCTATATAATCCGGAAACACAAACGTAAATAGTTTAAGTTGTCATTAGAACGTAACGTTTTTTATCCTTTGTAAGATTTAATCCTAAGTTATACGGTATCAATTAATCTTCAAAAGTTAAAATCGACGAGTAAATCCTTAGAACCTTAATAGGGGGACCTAATAAATGGGCCTAATCATAGACCTAATGCTTAAAATACTTGTACAGTGCATGCACTGTACAAGTATTTTAAACATTAGGTCCATGATTAGGCCTATGTATTAGGTCTATTAATCAAATTCCAAATCCTTAACTTGTGCATCCTTTTTTCATGCTAAGTGACCTTCCCTCGAAGACCTAACCCAGATTACGAGCATCGGTTTCAATTACCTTTAGTCAAAAGTTGATATTTAACCTATGTCATGACGTATTTCTCCAAAGCTCTCATTGATCTAGCGAAAGAATAATGCTATTTGAGGCAATACCCTAATGGTATATGATATCGATCAGTTATAACATGTAGCTAGCTTTCGCTTCAAACTATTAAAATGTGTTTTATCATTGAAATCCAATGCTAAAGCTAAAGTATTTTTGTAATGCTCATTCTCTCGTCATGTAATTTCTTTGCTAGTTCCTGCAAGTGTCGTTCAAAAGAATAAAAAAGCTTAGTACTTTTGTATATAGTGTGATCATGATCTGCTTATGAGGAGAAAAATGCAACACCATGTCAAAAGACGAGAAAAATAACATTAAATTGCAATCTTATCTCAATCAATTTATGGGAAACGCAAAGAATCTTTGCATTTTTATAATTGTGTACAGTTTTGAATTTCCTTGTTCAACATTTTTTCTAGGCCAAATTTCCAATTCACCCCGATGGTACAAGTGGTTGTACCCCATTCACCCCAAAAGTTTTCTTTTTCCCTATTCACCCGTGGCGGCCCTCTCTCAAAAAATCTTGGGCAACTGGGCCCACATTTTTGGGCGACTTGTCTTTTAGTGAAAAAGTATATTTTCTTGTACATAGTAAATTACAAGCATACCCTTCACCCACCTCATCTCTCATCCCTCGCCTCTATCTCTCTCCTCTATCATAACTTCACCCACTTCACTCACTTCACCCACCTCACCCACCTCNACTGAAGCCCGTAACTTTGAAAAAAAGGCAACTCTCAAACTCTCTTTGTAATCTTTATAACTTATTGTTCCTATTTATCTTAACTAAAATGCCTTTGAATGCATATAGTCTGTTTGATGAAATGCCTCACTTATATAACTTACACAGTTACTAATGCTTGAGTCACACTATTGATGTTTTTCACATATTATAACATGTGTTTATGCAATGTGGGTCGTTAAGAAGCTTGTTTTTAAATCATAATCAGTTGACTGGTGAAATACCAAAGTCAATTGGGTCATGTTTGACTTTGCAAAATATTGACTTTAGTTCTAATCAGCTTTCTGGTAACTTACGTGATGATATATGGTCAATTAGTGGGTTAAGGCTGGTTGATTTTAGTGATAATTATCTTGATGGTGAAATTCCGTATCTGAAAATCCAAAGTTTGTTTGATTTAAGGGTGTTCAATTTAAGTAATAATAATTTCAGCGGCGAGTTGCCTGAAAAAGTTGGTGAATGTTTGGGCGATGATATGGTGGTGGTTCGATTTGTAGTGGTGGTGTAGATGTAGGAGTGGCGGTGGTGGTGTTTTGGGTGAGGTGGGTGAAGTTATGATAGAAGAGAGAGATAGAGGAGAGGGATGAGAGGTGAAGTGGTGAAGGGTATGCTTGTAATTTACTATGTACAAGAAAATATACTTTTTCACTAAAAGACAAGTCGCCCAAGAATGTGGGCCCAGTTGCCCAAGATTTTTTGAGAGAGGGCCGCCCCCGGGGTGAATAGGGAAAAAGAAAATTTTTGGGGTGAATGGGGTACAACCACTTGTACCGTCGGGGTGAATAGGGAATTTGGCCTTTTTACTATGGGAAGAACGTACATATGTCCAAAGATATACTCACTTTAATAACATGTACTAGGATATGTGTATAGGNCAAGTCGCCCAAGAATGTGGGCCCAGTTGCCCAAGATTTTTTGAGAGAGGGCCGCCCCCGGGGTGAATAGGGAAAAAGAAAATTTTTGGGGTGAATGGGGTACAACCACTTGTACCGTCGGGGTGAATAGGGAATTTGGCCTTTTTACTATGGGAAGAACGTACATATGTCCAAAGATATACTCACTTTAATAACATGTACTAGGATATGTGTATAGGTCATGATCGATTTTTAAGGCACACACTATGTTGGACATTTAATTCGTGTAAGATCCGGGGTACACTTAGGTGGTGTTTGTTTTTTAACAAGCTCTGAATCTAAATCTGAACCGCACATCTGAATCTGAGGCATAAATATCTGAATATGACCGCATCTGAACGGGAAAAAAAACTCATGTTTGAATCATACATTTGCTTGCTCGTACTATTTTTTTATTTTTTTATTTTATTTTTTATTTTTTTTTTGTCAACAAGAGGCATTAAGACACTCATCTCAAATCTAGACTATTAAGATCTTATTGCCTCTGACCGAGTCTGAACGGGAAAAAAAACAAACAAACGGTCTAAATGGCTAAAATGTCTGACCTCGTCTGAACGGTTCAGATTCAGAGTCTGTTAAGAGACTCTTTTTAAAAAACAAACACAACCTTACTGAACCCAACATCGTCTACTTGATTAAGACAATGTTTTCTACTAAGCCTAGAGGTGATAACAACATCATCATCTCTACGACAACTCAACTTCTCTCTCCATAATCATCGCTTTCAAAATAAAGTAATGGTCACCAAACCTACAATATCCAAATCAGCATCACCATGTATACATGCATTATACAAAGGAAATGCTATGTCTCCTGACTGACATCCGGATGAACAACATCGTGAGAACGACCTCGTACGAACTCGTGAACAAACGTTAGAAGTTATCATACATATCAAATCGTCAGACGCACATCAAAACCTTCATGCCGATTTGGTCGAACACATTTCCTGTTGATTTTAGTTTAAGGTTTTTTTTATTTTATTTTTATTTTTTATTTTTTGACGTTTTTAATTTTTAATGTAATGTTTTTCGTTATGAATGTAAGTTTAATTTAGTTTTTAATTACATTTGTTAAAAAAATGGATTTAGTGGTGACCATTACACTTGTTTGGTGGTGTGTCAAATTGTGAAGTATTTTAGTCCTTAAAATACATAGAGTGACGGGAGTGGTTGTACCCTTGTAAAAGAACTCGACATCTAGCTTTGTGTTAGAGAGAGAAAGTGAGATTTTTTTATACAGATTTTTGTTGAAAGTGAGAGGTGTAGGGGTGGGGTTGGTGGGGTAAGTTTTGTGAATTGGCAGAAGTAGTCCCTCCGTGTTTTTTTATTCTTAAATCATGTTTTTTTGATCCGACGGTCAAGATTGATCCATTAGTATGTGGGAGTTTTTGGGTTTGCAAAATAAATCGCCTCTGATATCATAACTTTCCTGAATATATCTATAACTTCCCAAGTTGTCTACTTGTTTCAACATTTTCTACCAAGAAGTTGTGTGAAAGCTCAGCATTATTTTTTCTTCTTCTTATATTTGTATTTTTACCAAGTACAAATAATTATAAGACGTAAATAAAAATAATTATTGCTTTTATACATTTATTTTTAGGCAAAACTAAGGCAAATTAAGTAGATATCACAAATAAACAAAATATCAGCATGTGTAACTAATATAAAAACATGTTAATTAATTTATAAAATAATTCTAATTCATATTAAAAACAAACATATTTATGTAAACTTAGTACATTTGTATATATTTTTGGTTAAGTTTACCATTTGTAAAAACACAAACTCATTTTATATAATTACTTTCCTTAATAAAATTTATCTTTCATAATCAAATATGGCAGGGTTATTTATTCTTGAAATTAAAAAGGAATTAACAAACAAAATAATTTTGATCATATCCCTCATGATTATGATTAACTAAGCTATTTTTTTTTCTTTCTTATAATTAAAATTTTCAAAGTATGTTCATATAAGGTATTTTGAATAAGAGACAAAATATAATCTTTTAACCTGCCTTTTCTTTACTTACATAGTGTATTGTTTATAAAGAACATCAACTTTCTTGCTAAATTTAGGAAATATATATCAACTAATAATGAGTAACTTGCACAAGTAGACATAGGAAATGAACTATGATGTATGATACATTGAGAGTTATACGTCGAGATTTCCCTACGGTTTTTTTGATGACTTCATTTTGTCTAAGAGTACATTTCATCTGTAAGATTGTTAACTCGTTCACATAGATCCAAATTGAATACGACGAAATGGTTGAAAACTAAGGTATGCTTCTTGAACGACTAGAATCCTGATTCGCTCTCTATAAACTTTAGGAACTTCACATAACCTAAGAAACATCAACTAGTTGAACAAATCAGTTAGCCAACTTTGGGTATGTTTGGCGAAAGTAACTGTTGCTGGAACTGGTGCTGGAGATGGTGCTGGTGCTGGAGATTATAAAAAAAGATTATTTTTATAAGCTACATGAAGTAACCTTTGGTTTTAAGAGATTATGGAAGATTATTTTTTTTAGAATCTCTTATAAGTTATGTCTGCCAAACAAGGATTATTTTTTAAGTAGCTTATTTTCTGAAAAAATAAGCACAATCTCTCAACAATCTTATGTACCAAACATAGCCTTTATATGACTGATATTCATAAAAAATAGTTTCAACATACAACAAAGTACATGTTGTAAATTGGACTTACGTACGCATACATATTATGTAATATGCATACATGTATTTACGTACGAGTCATGCATCAATTTAATCTTTCTTTTTTATGTTACAAGAAGTTATTGAAAGACCCAAAAATATGTCTAGCTTTATAATTAAACATGCATAACGACAAATGTTGGTTGCAATTAAGAAACTCGATCACCTTTTCACAAGCCAATAAAACACTACCATATAAATTTTGTCAGAAATTTATAGACTGTTTAAGTCTTAAAATTTTCTCTTCTTTTATAACACCAATATAAAACTGTACATGCTGAATTTATTATATTTCCATTAGATGAAATGTTTTATGTTTGGCAATAACTTTGGTGTTCAATATGGGGGGTAAGATGAAGGACACATTTGGCAGCTAGGATGTTTACATTTAAAGAAAGAAAAATGAAATGTCGTAAGATCATGTCACATTAATTTTGGGTTTGTACTACATTTTCAAATGAGTGGGTATACTTTGAGTTCTAGTACCTTTTTCCTAATGAATAGTGAATTATGGAGTCGTACTTTTCTAAATAGTTGATGTTAGCTTACCGACTAGAGAAAAGCATAAACTAAGACATACTGAACCTAGTTACAAACGAACTTGATGGTAAATGTGTATGTAAGTGACATATTCCAAGTTTTGTTTGGTCTATTTTGCCCCTTTAAAATAAATACCTCATAAATATGTCATGTTACTCCTATATAATCCGGAAACACAAACGTAATAGTTTAAGTTGTCATTAGAACGTAACGTTTTTTATCCTTTGTAAGATTTAATCCTAAGTTATACGGTATCAATTAATCTTCAAAAGTTTAAATCGACGAGTAAATCCTTAACTTGTGCATCCTTTTTGCATGCTAAGTGACCTTTCCTCGAAGACCTAACCCAGATTACGAGCATCGGTTTCAATTACCTTTAGTCAAAAGTTGATATTGAACCTATGTCATGACCTATTTCTCCAAAGCTCTCATTGATCTAGCTAAAGAATAATGCTATTTGAGGCAATACCCTAATGGTATATGATATCGATCAGTTATAACATGTAGCTAGCTTTCGCTTCAAACTATTAAAATGTGTTTTATCATTGAAATGCAATGCTAAAGCTAAAGTATTTTTGTAATGCTCATTCCCTCGTCATGTAATTTCTTTGCTAGTTCCCTGCAAGCTAATGTTTAAATGCAAGTGTCGTTCAAAAGAATAAAAAAGCTTGGTACTTTTGTATATAGTGTGATCATGATCTGCTTATGAGGAGAAAAATGCAACACCATGTCAAAAGACGAGAAAAATAACATTAAACTGCAATCTTATCTCAATCAATTTATGGGAAACGCAAAGAATCTTTGCATTTTATAATTGTGTACAGTTTTTAATTTCCTTGTTCAACATTTTTTCTATGGGAAGAACGTACATATGTCCAAAGATATACTCACTTTAATAACATGTACTAGGATATGTGTATAGGTCATGATCTATTTTTAAGCCACACACTATGTTGGATACACTTAGTTGTTGTTTATTTTTTAAGAGGCTCTGAATCTGAATCTGAACTGCACATCTGAATCTGAATCTGAGTCATAAATGTCTGAATCTGACCGTATCTGGACGGGAAAAAAACTCATGTTTGAACCGCACATTTGCTTGCTCGTACTAATTTTTTTTGTTATTTTTCTGTCAACAAGAGGCATTAAGACACTCCTCTCAAATCTAGACCATTAAGATCTTACTGCCTCTGACCACGTCTGAACGAGGAAAAAAAACAAACGGTCTAAACGGTCAAAATGTCTGACCGCGTCTGAACGGTTCAGATTCAGAAACTGTTAATAGACTCTTTTTAAAAAACAAACACAACCTTACTGAACCCAACATCGTCTACTTGATTAAGACAATGTTTTCTACTAAGCCTAGAAGTGATAACAACATCATCATCTCTACGACAACTCAGCTTCTCTTTTCACAATCATCGCTTTCAAAATAATGTAATGGTCACCAAACCTACAATATCCAAATCAGCGTCACCATGTATACATGCATTATACAAAGGAAACGTTAGAAGTTATCATACATATCAAATCGTCAGACGCACATCAAAACTTTCATGCCGATTTGGTCGAACACATTCCCCGTTTTTTTTTTTTTTTTTTTTTTTTTTTTTTTTTTTTTTTGTTGTATGAAGTTTTTAATTTTTAATGTAATGTTTTTAGTTATGAATGTAAGTTTAATTTAGTTTTCAATTACATTTGTTAAAAAAAATGGGTTTGGTGGTAACTATTACACTTGTTTAGTGGTGTGCCGAATTGTGAAGTATTTTAGTCCTTAAAATACATAGAGTGACGGGAGTGGTAATCTTGTGTAAGCGACGTGTAAGGTTTTCTCCGCCGGTGAAAGGAGCTTGTTGACTAGTGAAGGAAACTCTCGAGTTGGATACTCAGGGAGTGGAGTAGGACAAGGAAAAAGAGTCCTTGTAGCCGAACCACTATAAACATCCGTGTTGTGGTTTGATCGTTTCTTACTTTATCTTGTACTTTACTTACACATTTTCCCCTGCCGCTTCATACATATCCTTATACCGTATTCGCTTGTGGTATCATCATTTGGATGTCAAATCAACTTAACAAGTGTCGCCCATTCCGGTTATATCCCGTCAACAATATAATATCCCCATTTGTGACTTACGCCATTAGCCACAAACAAAACCTCTAGTGTTGTATCGTCTTTGAGATCGGTGAATAAAGGAGGTGTATAACGTCAATGTCGTTGTGTACCCCAAAAACCCCAAAGAAAGCGTGTCATATCCAGTCTTATTGCGGAACATCTTCCAGCAAAATGAATGGGTTCAAACCATGATCACGTCTACGATATTGACCTCGACATGCAATTGGACAAGCAAACCACCCCTGGTCCGTACAATCAAGGCACGTCTACAATATTGGCCGTACTTTTCTTCGTGAAACCGATAAAGATCTTCCACATTAGTGTAAGTAGGTTTTCACAAATACTCTGCTCCATATATATCCATAATAGACCTACAAAAATGCTCAAAAGCATCACGAAAAGTTTTTCATCCATTTACATATATTCATCTAAGGGGTCAGAAACAGTGTCGTATGTGAATTGACGAATTGTGGAGGTGCACTTTATCGATGCCAAAATGCCTTCTTTTCCGGTAAAATCAACATTACTACGAAAGAATTCACAATGATAGTTATATCTTCAACTATGTTTGCGACAAGTTCTCGACTCATTCGAAACATCTCCGTATTGTATATGCGTCACACATCGGCTACTCACTAAAATAAGCGGCGACTAAATGATCATGAGCACTGTAGTGATCTCACTTACGATGTTTCTTGTGCTTCGCGAACTTTCACCTTTTCGTTTATTATTAATCATCAACGACACACTTTTTAAAAATGTAAAGTTCATACTATTAACTTCTTTTACTTCTTTCGATGAGTCTGTGAATGTGAATGATTCATAGTCCATTTGGAAAATGCGGAACGCGAAATATTTTGTTTGAGTTGTGTAAATATTGAGAAAAATAACGTTTGAAGTTGTGAAGAAAAATGATGTCATATGTGGTATTTATAGGTAAATAAAATGATAAATCTTAAAATTAAACATGCTTTTTTTACCCCAACATGTATCAGTTACAATGGGTATTTTCTAATGTTTTGGAGACACTCGGTTAGGTGGTGGTGGTGACCAGGTGTAACGGGTCACCATGAGTGGTGGTTCCCTGTGGTGGTGGTCTTCCACCTCCCATAACGCCCAACCTAATAACACAACCAACATCATTATCAACTTTTATTTTTTCATTTTCTTTATTTTTAACACTAAAGTTAAAAATTCTTTAATAATTAAAAAATTATTATAGTAATCGATAAATTTAAAAACATTACAAAAAAAATTAAAAACTTAAACTAGTAGTCTAAATTATATTTCACCTTAATTTGTTGCTTCATCTTCATCATCGATTCTCGTTGTTTTCTGGTCATCGGGACTATGATAGAACTAGATGTCTTTTTTACGTCTTTTTTCTTATTGAAAATTGAACATTTTACATTGTAGCTCAATTTCTTCTTGCCTTTGGGCGTACTTCTTTTCTTGCCATTCCATTTGCCGTTGTTTAAGTTCCAAAGAATAAGAGCGGTCTTCCTTCTTTTGGGAAAAGATACCCGAGCGGACGTTTATTCATATATATATGAACAAATCAACAAATGGTACGGGAGCAGCAGCTAAAGATTCCAATGGAATGAACGAGGATGACGCCTTCTTTTTAGCTATGTCTCTGCCCATTGTCGAACTTCCCGAACCTATGCCTCCTTTGAATCATCCGCTTCGTCATTTAGATTAAAACCGCCATGTGCTAATTTTGATGAGTTGGATGATGTGGTATCTGTTGTATTTGATTTTTTGTTGGCATCGACTTTGGTTTTGTAAAACTTTGGCCTTTCTATCTCTTGCCAATTTTTATGTCCTCTCAAAAGTTTCTATGGCTCAACAAGTGTGAATTTTGAGCATACATCACAAAATATTCATATGTTGTGTTATCGAATACCTCTTGGTCATTTAACCAACTCTGGTTCCTCCTAACAACATCATCGTAAATCACGAAAAAGACCGGATAAAATTGATCCCTCTAACAAGTCTAAATTGCGGAAAATTGACCAAACTTTAGGACGAATCTATGACTTACATTTGCAATACCGTAGCATATTCTCGATTCTCCCATTTCCCTCTCATAGTATTTTAGTACCCCGTCCAAAACCCACGACTTTTTTTAACATTCCCTTTGAAACGATTTTTACAGTTTCTTTTTTACTATCGGGACCTCTTTGACGGGAGAGTCGTCTTGAATGGGTTCGAATGGACCATCCCAAAACTCAAGTCAGAGAATAATGTTGACTACCAGAAAACGGAGCCAAATCTTCTACGTCATCAACATTAAAATGGTGAACGATAAAATAATGTTGAGAACTTTGAGATTGGTACATTGGTGGTGATAATGAATCGCATAACAAATTGGTGATGAAGAATTATACATTTGTGGACGATACAAAATTTTTTGTTGTGGTTGTTGGTACATTTTTTGGTTAAATGGAGGTACGAACGGATTGTTTGGGAAAATAGGTTGTAGTTGATGTTGTTGTTGTGGTTCATATACAAACTTTGCGGGTTAAAAATTAACGGTTGGTGAGTGACTCAAATGATAATTGAAAATGCTTGTTGGAACGTTTTGTTGGCGACGTGTTTTTGTTTTGAGAGTTTTTTTGTGATTGTTTTTAGATAAAATGTTTAGAATATATTAAAAAAAATATATTTGAAAGTGTGAATAAAAATAACAAAGTATCATGGTATCTATACGGATAAAATATATAAATTTAAAAATGATTTTTTTAATAAATACCCCACGACATCTTTTTTACCGTTGGACCAGTTTAGACGCTCCGACAACTTTGTCGAAAACATGATCAACTTCTCTATTTTATGGGTCGAAACGCGTCCTATTGGGTGACTCTAATGACGACACATCGTCCATGGCTATTCGGCACGTGTTGGTGGTATTACTACCACCGATCAAAGATGTGATTCTAATATCATTTTTTATGAGGCTTTTACATAATTCATTAATGGTTTTGAATATTTTTTTTTCTTGGGTTCTATTATCAGTGATAAGTTCCATATTTGTCAAGCAACATATCCACATATGATATTTAATTAGACTAAACCATATGGGAGGTATTGGCACCACCACACGAAAAACCCTCAATCATCGATCATGGGGATACATTTTCCACTCGTTTTTGGAGGTAACCACCACCGAACCAAATGCACCCTCATTTCTTTTTAAACATCCCCCCCAGGACACTCTTTTGGTTTTAAATATAAAAGAAACTTTGTTAGTGTGTTTATGTGGCTGGAGGTAAAAAAAACGTATAAGACAATGTGAAAAATGTTGAGAAAGGCGGGGTTAAGTGTTTGTTTTTTGGGTTACTTTTTTTCTTTTTGTAATTGTTTTTATAAAATCTATATATATAATAAACAAAAAATCTTTTTGAATCTCTCACTTACTAAATTTACGTCACTAATGATGTCATGAATTACTTCATAAATGACGTCATAAAATACTTGCAACATTCATCTCCCTCTTTCATTTAAATGGATTTGTTGAGGTATGTTGTTTATTGCTTTTATGAAAAATTCATTTTCCCTTGCTTTCAAACATGGAATAGTTTGGTTAGTTGAAAAATATGTTGCTTATTGCTTTTGTGAAAAATTCATTTTCCCTTGCTTTCAAACATGGAATAGTTTGGTCAGTTGAATGATATACCCAATATATAGCTACTTCACAAGTTGAGGATCATAGCTAAAATAAGTAAATGACTGTTTCAGAAGTAAGAATTGATCCAAACAAGGGAGTGAAAACGATTTTGTTGCCAACGACAAAATATCAAGAGTTTAAGCCATGAAGGAATGAAAACGATTTGTCTTATTTGCAAGAACCAAGGCCATGGAGGGATGAAAATGATTTTGTGTAATATTGCATGTATCTTATTTTCAAAACAAATGTTTCAGTAATCCAATAATAATTGCTTACTTTTTTACTCTTTAGATCTTCTATTAAAACTTCATTTATAATCTATTTATTCTCGATAGATAAAGAAATTCACTACTTTATTTAGAATTGTTGCATTTCGCTTTGGATTTGGTCTTCCAACACTTACACTATTAGCATATATAAACAATCCGCAGCAACGCGCATGTTGAAATCCTTGTTATTATAACATATTTCAGAATGTTGCTAACTGTACAATAGGAAATTGCGTTACTCTAAGAAACATTGTATGACTTTCTAAAACTTCTCTGCAATCTTTTATTCACGGCAAGGTCCCTTTTTATAAAATTGAATTATAAGGAGTATTATGATACCTAAGTAGGTTCATATGGAATTTATGTTAGGACGATATTGTTGAATTTAAATGATAACATTATGACATGCTTAATGCCAAAACCAACATCATATCTTTATCTATATCTATATATATAATAAACGAAAATCTTTTTCAGTCTCCCTCTTGCTAAATTTTTAGGTCACTAATGATGTAATGAAGTACGTCATAAATGACGTCATAAAATACTTTCAAAATTCATCCCCATTTTTTCATTCTCCTATTTTCAACTTTAAATTTCTATCTAACATATTTGCGGTTTTATCCTACATGATTTTAACCCATGTTTTTGATAATGTAGTCGAATCTAATCACGTTTGTAACTAATCAATTCTATATTTTTATTTGTGCATATGTGATTTAATTATATAGTTGATTTTAATCAACTATGTGATCGATCATACATGGATAGATTCTATATTTTTAATGATGTTCGTGATTGTCGAATGATTTTAATCAGCTTCCATGATGTTCGTCAATGATTATGCATAGACCAAACGTTGGTGTGTTAGATTCATTATAGGGTAAAGTTAATCAGCTTTGTAATCAATTAATATAGATGAAACACATTTCCAATTTCTTTGAATATTTGATCCATGAATCTTGCACGCTAACCGTTTGCCAAAATGTCTTTGTAGAAAAGCTATTTCCACATGAATCTAATCGTAGGTGCATTCTGCATTAGATAATAAACTCAATTTTGTGTACTTAGATTCTTGTAGAATAATATATAAAGGGGTACGGCTATTTGGGATTCCATGTAAAAAAGTATATTATTATACTAAATAGGCTGTTTAAGATTGCTCATTTGAAACTTTTTAATTGCTTATACTGGGGTTGTTTTAGGATTGCTTACAAACAAGGCCTTATTAGAACATGTTTCAGAATGTTGCTAATTGTACAATAGGAAATTTTGTTAATCTAAGAAACATTTTATTACTCTCTAAAACTTCTTTGCATTCATTTACTCACGACAAGATTCATTGAATTATGAGGAGCATTATGACATACCTAAGTAGGTTCATACAAAAATTATGTTAGGACGACATGGTTGAATTTAAAGGATATGATTATGACATGCTTAATGAAAGTAGGTTGCAGAAGACTCATAACCCAAATGAGTCGCACTATCGCTTCAAGAAGTTTGGAATAATAACTCTTTTATAAAATGAGATGGAACTTAATCATGAATGTTAATATGTGTATATGAGTAATTTTGTGTTTAACTTATGTGTAGTTAGTTTAATGATTTGTGAAAAAGCCCTCGGTTGCTGTAACCAATGAATTATTGCCATCTAGATTTATGCATAAAATTAGGTATAAATTTTAGGTCTCAAAATCAATTCTCTTTTAAGTTTATACAGACAACTGGCATATAATAGCATGTTTATAAAAATGAGAAATAAAATGTTTGCGTGTTGTGACAATGTATTATTTGATAAACATTTTATGATACACTCACTTAAAATCATTTAATTACTTTATTTTTTTACACAAAATATTGCGTATGCCTATAAAATTTGATATTCATGCATTTTTATATAACTAAATTATGTGATACAGTTCATATTCTTTATCTATTGACCTAACATAATTATAAAAATATAAAATTTCAATTATTATACCAGTAATTTCTTTTAACTGAATAGTTATATTCTAAAAGTAGACCGTATATACAAAATTTTCTATAAACTAATATTGATTATTGAAACTAGTCTACTATCTAAGTCACTTAAATATTTCCAATAATTTTGACTTAAGTTAAAAGCATTGCAATATTTGAGATTTCAAAACCTTCTTATTCAAATATTTTTTTAAAAATTACTAGAAAAATAAGAAGTAAATTTTGAACTTTTTTTTTTATCAAATAGTAATTATAATAAAAAGTATTGCAATATTAGGCTCATTTTATTTAAGGATATCTTTATTAGTATACTTTTTATAAGAAGATTGTTGAATACTTATTAGATATTTGATAAATAAAGTAGAAGTTTAAGATCGTTTCGTAACTTGTTACATAGTTTAGGGGTGTGTTTTGGAATTTTTTTTACTCCATTAAATTCATATTTAAACAAACTTTACACTAGTTCCTAAAATTATTGCTTGGGTTTAAGGTTGCGTTTTGAAATTATATTTTTTTTTCTTCGAAAAACATCTACTTTTATAAATAAAGTTAAACATTTTTTATAAAATCGTATATAATTCAAAAGTATTGCAATATTAGCCTCATTTTGTTCACAATTTAGACACTTTTTAATCGGTATATTTTTTTATAAATAAATCGCTCAGTATTTGTTAAACATTTGATAAAATAAAATTTGTTATATAAAAAAACAGTACATGATACTTTTATTAACTTGTCATAGCCCGGAGAGTTGTGAATTCTTTTTTCTTTTTGGCATCAAACGGTGTTGTAGACTATACCTAATGTATAGTATATAAATGCTCAAGTCTAACTAGTGATTATTCACTTCAGATTTTATGGATTTTTAAACACAAAGTGATAGGTATTTCAAAAGTAAATAGCCGCGAGATAAAAATAACCAAAGCCATATACTGTACCTTTGCTTAGTTATCATTAATTCAAGCGAAATATCCCAATTTACAAATTTACTAAAATAGGCATTCTACGGCTTGTCACTTTTTAAACCAGAAATAATTTTAATTCGAAAATAGACCAGGCGACATGTACAACATGCTAAGTGTCGTCTTTATGAATTCGATAAGACATGCTAAGTGTTCGGCTTATGAATTTAACAAAAGTCCCATTATACAAGTTGCCCGGTCTATTTTCGAACTAAAATTATTTCTGGTCTAAAAAGTGACAAACTATAAGATGACTAGTCTATTTTGATAAATTTCCCGTTTTTGAAACTTGTATAACTTTGACATTTGTTATAATCTAAAGTTAAAACTAAAATAGTTTGCTAAAACATAAGTACAAATGAATAGTTATAACTAGAATTATTATTATTATTATTATTATTATTATTATTATTTTGAAGATGTAAGACATGGTTGATTAATTGATAGTGTGAGATTGCACATGGTCTTAATATTTATACCTTAACACTTGGGTTTAGCCTCAAATTATATTAGTTAATCTAATACAATACTAATATAAATCTATAGAACTAAGTTCACTAATAGCCTTTGCAGTTAGAATGGGAGGGAAACAAAGGCTCAAATTGTCTCGAAACTTAACAAACTAAGCGGGCAGTAGTTGTAGAAGAACTTGTAGATTCACCAATGATGTGCTTTAGGACGTCAAAATTTTCACAGTGATTCTTGAAGAAGTAACACCAGGCGATATAATTAGCTTTGTTGACATCAAGTTTAAGAGGAGTGGGATTGGTAGTAGAGTTAACAGCATAGAGTTTATCGGTATGCGAGAGGTATTAGTCTTAGAGGGTGTTTTTTTTCACTTAATGAGTGAGTCAAATCCTTTGTTTCATCTTAATGGGGAGGACAACAAAATTTCCTCTCTATCAATTAAGTGGCTCATATAGTAATATCTACAGACAACTTAATTTAGTAAATAAGCCCTTAATTATTATAGGCCCATTAGTATTTGTTTATTATGTGATTTTGAGGCTTATCCCATGCTAGTTAACTTATGTTTCAAATCATGTACATTATTTATAGTGACCTAAGCTTATTGAATGATTATTGAAGTTTACTATAATTCTAATCTCCACCACCAAAAACACATGCTTAAACCCAAAAAATTCCAGCCGCTACAATTTTTTCTCTTTCTGCCGATATTTTTCGATTGCTTGCCTCCTACTTGTACTCTAACATTTCTTACCTCCCCCATTGCTTTTGCTTTAGAATTATCCGCCATGGTGAGTTTAGAATTGTTAGGTTGAGGGTCTCTCAATTCCAATTTTTGATACAAGGGGTAAGGCATTATACTCACATTAGAACCCGTGTCAGCTAGTGCATACAATGGAGTAGTTCCATCAATCTTCACCGGTAAAACAAAGTTTCCGGGATCATTCATCTTCTTAGGAAGCCCATTCTCCATTATTCTTCTTTCCTCTACCTCATCAAAACTATTATTCTCCAACTTTGATTTTGCCAACATAACTCCATCTAGCTTCTTCCTATAAACCATGTAATCTCTAAGTACCTCAATAACCGGTTTGTTCTCCATTAACTCACTTATTTTTGCTTCAAGGTTTTCCAAAATTGCTTGTTTTTGTTCTTTGGTTAAAGGTTTCTTGTTTTGTGGTGAATTTGGTTGAGTGTTGGATGATGATGATGATGATTTGTTTTCCTTTGGGGTGGAGGGTTTGGTTAATTTGTTTAATGGGGTTTTGTTTCGATTGGCTTTTCCCATCTTACAAACTTCATCCTTTCCTCCCTTAAGCGTTATCATTCCTTCACAAACATCAACTAGCATTTCATTAACATCTTTCCCTTCTTCCAAATCACTAATATTAATCCGTAACTCACCTATCTCTTCTATTAAAACTTCATTTATAATCTGTTTATTCTCGATAGATAGAGAAATTCACTACTTTATTTAGAATTGTTGCATTTCGCTTTGGATTTGGTCTTCCAACACTTACACTATTAGCGTATATAAACAATCCGCAGCAACGCGGATGTTGAAATCATTGTTATTATAACATATTTCAGAATGTTGCTAACTGTACAATAGGAAATTGCGTTACTCTAAGAAACATTGTATGACTCTCTAAAACTTCTCTGCGATCTTTTATTCACGGCAAGGTTCCTTTTTATAAAATTGAATTATAAGGAGTATTATGATACCTAAGTAGGTTCATATGGAATTTATGTTAGGACGATATTGTTGAATTTAAATGATAACATTATGACATGCTTAATTCCAAAACCAATATCATATCTTTATCTATATCTATATATATATAATAAACGAAAATCTTTTTTAGTCTCCCTCTTACTAAATTTAGGTCACTAATGATGTAATGAAGTACGTCATAAATGACGTCATAAAATACTTTCAAAATTCATCCCCATTTTTTCATTCTTCTATTTTTAAATTTAAATTTCTATCTAACATATTTGCAGTTTTATCCCATATACATGATTTTAACCCATGCTTTTGATGATGTAGTCGAATCTAATCACGTTTGTAACTAATCAATTCTATATTTGTATTTGTGCATATGTGATTTAATTATATAGTTGATTTTAATCAACTATGTGATCGATCATACATGGATAGATTATATATTTTTAACGATGTTCATGATTGTCGAATGATTTTAATCAGCTTCCATGATGTTCGTCAATGATTATGCATAGACCAAACGTTGGTGTGTTAGATTCATTATAGGGTAAAGTTAATCAGCTTTGTAATCAATTAATATAGATGAAACACATTTCCAATTTCTTTGAATATTTGATCCATGAATCTTGCACGCTAACCGTTTGCCAAAATGTCTTTGTAGAAAAGCTATTTCCACATGAATCTAATCGTAGGTGCATTCTGCATTAGATAATAAACTCAATTTTGTGTACTTAGCTTCTTGTAGAATAATATATAAAGGGGTACGGCTATTTGGGATTCCGTGTAAACAAGGATATTATTATACTAAATAGGCTGTTTAAGATTGCTCATTTGAAACTTTTTAATTGCCTATACTGGGGTTGTTTTAGGATTGCTTACAAACAAGGTCTTATTAGAACATATTTCAAAATGTTGCTAACTGTACAATAGGAAATTTTGTTACTCTAAGAAACATTTTATTACTCTCTAAAACTTCTTTGCATTCATTTATTCACGACAAAATTCATTGAATTATGAGGAGCATTATGACATACCTAAGTAGGTTCATACGAAAATTATGTTAGGACGACATGGTTGAATTTAAAGGATAGGATTATGACATGCTTAATGAAAGTAGGTTGCTGATGTGCTTGTTTGCTAGTGCAAGTTTTAAAATTTATAAACACGATTTATCCGATTAATTCTTTAGCACATACGAGCAAGTATACTCGTCCGGTGTAATAAAGGTGGGTAAGTCGAGATCGTCCCAAGGGATTTGTTTTGTATGTATATGAATCCAAACACACTTGGTCTACCAAACATTGGTCATTATTTCTACTTCTAACTTAATAACTTAACTTAACTCATAATAACTAACAAACAATCACTCAAATAGATAAAACTATAAAATGACATAACGATAG
>LBNU01017711.1:67620-108823 GCA_014162995.1 Artemisia annua
TTTTTTTTTTTTTTTTTTTTTTTTTTTTTTTTTTTTTTTTTTTTTTTTTTTTTAATGAAATGTAAGTTAAAAGCATTGCAACATTTGACTTATTTTTTTTGAGATTTCAAAACCTTTTTATTCGAATATTTTTTTTAAAATTACTAGAAAAATAAGAAGTAAATTTTGAACTTTTTTATCAAATAGTAATTATAATAAAAAGTATTGCAATATTAGGCTCATTTTAGTTAAGGATACGTTTATTAGTATACTTTTATAAGAAGATTGTTGGATACTTATTAGATATTTGATAAATAAAGTAGAAGTTTAAGGTCGTTTCGTAACTTGTTACATAGTTTAGGGGTGTGTTTTGGAATTTTTTTACTCTATTAAATTCATATTTAAACAAACTTTACGCTAGTTCATAAAATTATTGCGTAGTTTAAGGTTGCGTTTTGAAATTATCTCTTTTTTTTCTTCAAAAAACATCTACTTTTATAAATAAAGTTAAACATTTTTTTTATAAAATCTTACATAACTCAAAAGCATTGCAATATTAGCTTCATTTTGTTCACAATTTAGACACTTTTTAATCGGTGTATTTTTTTTATAAATAAATCGCTAAGTATTTGTTAAACATTTGATAAAATAAAATTTGTTATATAAAAAAACAGTACATGATACTTTTATTAACTTGTCATAGCCCGGGAGAGTTGTGAATTCTTTTTGGCATCAAACGGTGCTGTAGACTATACCTAATGTATAGTATATAAATGCTCAAGTCTAACTAGTGATTATTCGCTTCAGATTTTATGGATTTTTAAACACCAAATGATAGGTATTTCAAATGTAAATAGCCGCGAGATAAAAATAACCAAAGCCATATACTATACCTTTGCTTAGTTATCATTCAAGCGAAATATCCCAATTTACAAATTTACTAAAATAGGCGTTCTTAGACCAGAAATAATTTTAATTCGAAAATAGACCGGGCGACATGTACAACATGCTAAGTGTCGTCTTTATGAATTCGATAAGACATGCTAAGTGTTCGGCTTATGAATTCAACAAGTGTCCCATTATAGAAGTTGCCCGGTCTATTTTCGAACTAAAATTATTTCTGGTCTAAAAAGTGACAAACTGTAAGACGACTAGTCTATTTTGATAAATTTCCCGTTTTTGAAACTTGTATAACTTTGACATTTGTTATAATCTAAAGTTAAAACTAAAATAATTTGCTAAAACATAATCACAAATGAATAGTTATTATTATTATTATTATTATTATTATTATTATTATTATTATTATTATTATTATTATTACTATTATTATTATTATTATTATTTGGGAAAAAGGGAAAATCCCCGGAAAATATATTAAGAAACAAAAATTATACAAGGAGAACTAACCATCGACACACCCATAGTAGTTATTGTACAATGACATACCCAAAACATGTTTCGGGAATAACAAAAGAAAAGATAAGACTCTACTACAACTAGCCTTATTATTTAACAAAAGATAACTAATAAAGTAGAAACACCAAGAAATAATACTATGTTTCCTCTTCAAATTCAGATTCATAGAGAAGACTTTCACAGGAACTCCAGGATACCTTCTCCCATCATTCAATTCATCCAAATTCAAACATCCAGAAGCCAAGTAAGGAAAACTAGGAAAAAGAACCGGAGAACCATTACCAGAAGTAGTGTCAGCCATAAAGATAACACCAAACTTAACTCTGGACCAGTAATGCTTAGTCAAACACGTTATACCAGCAAAACAAACTTCCAAATGGCAAATCACAATAAATAGCCTGCCAGAGAAATCCACCCAATAAAACTTACTATCTTGCCACAAATCACAGTCCCACCAAATGATAATCAAAAAAACCAGCTCTGAACCATCCATAACCCAATCATACATCAATATCAAAAAACCTTTGCCAAACCTGATCTAGCCCACAAATATCAACCACATCAACCATAATTGAGACCATTATTATCATTACCCTGCAACAGCTTAAACTTCCAAATCTTATCAGCTTCATACACTTGCTTAGAACTTTTGACCTTTAAACTAATCAATCTAAGTCTAACCAAGTCCTTAATAATACCACAAACAGTTTCAACATTCCTTGACTTGCCCTGGAACAATCTCAGATTCCTTTCTTGCCACAAAATATAAGTAATAGCTCCAAGAACTAATCTCTGAATTACACACCAAATGGATTTGTTAATAGGCCTAGCAGTCATGAAATCCAGAACTTGATAGATATCATCAGGGGTTGAACCAAATCTCATAAGATCTTTAAAATAGTTCCAAACCTTGTAAGAAAAGCAACAACCAAAGAACAAGTGGTTGTGATTACCTTGAATAAGATTACGTAAAGGACATTTGAGGTTATCAACATTCAACCAAATAGCCATTTTGTCCTGAGTTTCAACTTCTTTAAAATAGCTAGCCAAAGTATGAAGGAATGTCTAGGAATATTTTGGCTAAACCAAACAATCTTATACCAAGGGACAACAGGTTTGTAAGGGATCAAAGCAGACCAAACAACTTTAACAGAGAATTGCTCAGTCTTACCCTTATTGGAAAACCACATAACTTTGTCACTTCTACCATGAAAAAGGAGAGGAGGAGGAAGATGAAATAGAAACTGAAATTTCTCAGCCCAACATACAGGCCAAGCCCATTCACCATTCACCATTAACAATGAGATCAGCAACTTTGCAGTTTAAAGATAGACCAGCTTCAAAAATATCTCTCTTGGTAATGAATTGACACAATGGCCCCAAAAAGCACCAATTATCAAACCAAAGAGAAGTATTACACCCATCACCAATTCTGGAAACAATGTGGCTCCTTAAAGAATCCCTACACATCAAAATTTGTCTCCAACTCCAGCATACATCATTTAAAATAGGAACATCCCAGAAGTTCCTTTCACAAGATCTTCTATCCACCAATATATAAGAGTTAATCCATTTTACCCGAAGAGAATCTTTTTTAGAAACAATGTTCCAAACATGTTTAGACATAAAGGCAATATTCCAAGTATGAAGAGACTTTATACCAAGATCACCTTGAATTTTTAAACCACACGCATCCTCCCATCTAACTTTAGCCTTTCCTTTCTGTAAATAACCTTGAGACCAAAGAAATCCCCTCATAATCTTTTCAATATCTTTCGACACAGCAACTGGAAGAATAAAAACAGATGACTAAAATACTTGAATAGAACTTAGGACAGACTGAATGAGCTGTAGCCTTCCAGCAAATGAAAGCACCTTGTTTTTCCAATTGATAAGCCTATGTTTGACCTTATCAATGAGAGGATAACAAAATTTCTTATATAACCTAAAAGAGATCAATGGGGCACCCAAATATCTAATGGGAAGAGACCCCTCTGTAATATTCATGACTCTCATAATGGATCTCTTAATATGACCAGGCACATTTCCAAAAAAAGCAACACTCTTATCCAGATTAGGAGTCAAACCAGAAGCCCTGCTAAACTCATTAAAGGCATTATTCAAGGTAGTAACAGATTCAATGTCCCCATTTGAAAATAGCATCAAATCATCAGCAAAGCAAAGATGTGTGAGGCTAACCTTACTACATCTCCAGTGATACTCAAAATTTCCACTCCTCTCAATATTTCTCTTAATCATCAAAGATAAAACCTCCATAACTAATGTAAAAAGGTAAGGGGATAAAGGGTCTCCCTGCCTCAATCCTCTATTACCCTTAAAATACCCATAATGGTCACCATTAACACTTACAGTGAAAGAGGGAGTAGTAATGCAATTCATGATCCAATTCACCATCTTCCAATGGAATCTAAAATTGATAAGGCATTGTCTAAAGAAGCCCCAATCCACAGAGTCATATGCTTTATTTATATCAATTTTAAAAGCAACCTTAGATGGACCACTCTTCCTATGATAATTCCTCATTAACTCCTGAGTCAGCATAATATTATCGATAATCTGTCTTGTAGGGATAAAAGCACTTTGGCAATCACTAACAAGAGAATTCAGCACACCCTTAAGCCTATTAGCAATAACTTTACTAATACACTTATAAAGGACATTACAACAAGAGATAGGCCTGAAATCCGAAACCTTTTTGGGAGTTTTGATTTTAGGAACCAAAGCAATGATGGTGGAATTAATTTCTTTAAGAATCTTACCATTAGAGAAGAAGTCTTGAATGGCTTTAGTGAATTCAGGACCAATCACAGACCATGAAGACTTAAAGAACTTTGAAGAATAACCATCCGGTCCAGGAGCCTTATCATCCTCCATGCCAAATAAAGCATCTTTTACTTCATCATGAGAAACCATTCTAACCATAAAATCAGCATCCTCCATTGCTAGCTTATTAAGGAATAAATGATCAGGGTCAGTAATAGACACAACCTTCTCTCTTCTATCAAGCACACCTTCAAAATACTTAACAAACTGCTCTCCAACACCATTACCAGAATAAAAATTGCCTTCCAAGTCTTCAATAGCTTCAGTTCTGTTACTATTTCTTTTCTCCTTCATAGCTCTATGGCAGAACTTAGTATTGTGGTCACCTTCACTTAACCAATTTACCTTGGATCTTTGTTTGAGAAACAACTCTTCATCTCTAACTGATTCTTTAAACTTCTCAAGAACATAAATCTCTTTTTGTCTAATAACAGCATTGTTAGGATCTTTAACCATTTCACTTTGAACTTGACATAACTCCTCCTTGAGGTTCTTCACATTATCAGCTAACACACCTTGGGCATACTTAAGTTTTCTCAAAGGCTTTTTCAAAGACTTAAGCTTAGAGACCACAGAAAACATAGAGCAACCCACAACTTCATTACTCCAAGACTTCTTCACAATAGGCAAAAATTCAGGTTTAGAGGCCAAAAAGTTTGCAAACTTAAAGGGCTTAGGTTCTGCACCAGGGATACTGGGGACATTAAGAACAGCTGGGGAGTGATCAGAAGTAATGAAAGGGAGAAACAAAGCATTAGCATTAGGAAATTTCTCCAAGAAATGGAAATTACCCATAACTCTATCTAATTTCTTCAAAAGACCACAAGGATTACCAGGGTTCTTATTCCAAGTAAATTGGAGGCCTGACATCACTAAATCCACCACATCAATCTCAGATAGACACTCTCTAAAATCTTCCATACCAGAATTAACAATAGAAGAACCCATAGACCTTTCACTGGGATCCAGTATAATGTTGAAATCTCCTAAAAGGGACCATGGAGCATCTTTAACAACCAGGCTATGAATCACAAGGTCCCTCCAAAGAGATTTTCTATTACTACTCTGAACATGGGCATAAATGAAAGAACAAAAAAAAACTTCTTATGTCCATTAACAGCTTCCACAAAAACATTCATTACTTATGAAGACTGGCTATGGACCATGATCCTTACAGCCTTTGGATCCCACCCAACAACAATACTAGTGCCTCCATCACATTCAGCTGCATTAGACACCCACTCCCAATTTCCAAAAACTCTAGAACAAATCCTACTTAACTTCTTTTTCTTAACTCTAGTTTCCAAAATACCACAAAAACTGAAACCACCTTCTCTAATAAGCTTCATAACCTGATCTTGACTAATGTCATTATTAAGGCCTCTTACATTCCAAGCAAAAGCTTTAAGATTCATTGATACTAGCTTTCAGGTTAGTCCTTTCATTCACAGTTACAGGACTACAAACATCAACCTTTTCAGGTTTCATCATATCAGCTATGCCACCATTATCTGATTCCACATCATCATCTTCAGCATATGGAACCATACCAAAGTTAGAACAATTCTTATAGAGGTAATCTAACTGAGAAAGAGACCAATTAGTTCTGACAGCTAAAGATGGATAAGTACCAGACTTCATAACTTCTTCAACTTCTAATTTCAATTTAGGCCAAACAACATTATTAAACTCCTCATCAGAACTTTTCAAAAACTCTTATTCTTTATCAACCATATCATGATCATTAAAAGCATCAAAAGAGTTTTTCAAAGGATGATCCTCTATCTTAGCGTTACCAGAAACATCATTAGAACCAGAACCCCTCACCAAAATTTTAGGCTTAAAATTTTCATATATTTAGAAACCAAAGGATGCTTATGCACTAGACCCTCAGGATTCCCTTCCACTCCCACAGGATTCTTTGAACAGAATTATCTTTGTTATTACCTCCCTTATTATACTACTTCAAACCACCAGGAATTACACCAACACCCTTATTCTTCAAATTACTTTGTTGCTTGAAACTACCATTCTTGTTTTGCTGATTAGAACCCATTCTAGCACCACTATGCCTGAAATTCCCAAACACAGGTCTATTCATCACATGCACACCCTTAGTCTGAAAACTTTTAACTTGATCATTACCTTTAGAACCATTCCCCTGTTGAGCATTAGCAGAACTCACCACTTTATTCTTCTTACCAACAGTAACAAAACCATCTTCACCTCCCACTTCCATATTCCCCTTATCATCTCCACTACTGATAATCTTCAAAGCCTCAATTTTATTCTTCGCCTCAATCTCAGCTTCTGTCCTTGGCCTAACTTTACATGAGGAAGTAGAATGGCCAAATGTTTTGCAATGAGTACATTGAGGAGGTTTCCATTCGTATTTAACATCCAATTTACCAATTGTAGCAGGCCTATGACCAATTTGTGGATATTCCATTTCTAAAGAATTAGGAAGAGGATCTTCAGCAGAAATTTCTACTAGAACACTAGCAAAATCTAACTTTCCAGACTTTTTTAAACACCTCTCTTTAGTCATTTTATCCATTAACATAGGTTTCCCAATACCACTAAATATTTTACCAATACCATTCCCATTGCATAACTCCATAGGAATACCATAAACACATACCCATATAGGAATAGTACTTGGTTCAACCTTTTCCAGCCAAATCCCAGGTTCCCATACATCCAACACCAAAGGGATGTTATTCACCATCCAAGGCCCACTTTCCAATACAGCTTTCATCCCCTCTTCACTCTTAAACTTAAAATAGAACAACTCGGAACTAGTTTTAGTAATATCAGAAACTCCATGTACCCTCCACATTTTACTAAGATTCGCGTTAACAACCCTATAATCCATAGAAGTACCCACAAAATACCCATAGAGCTGAAGAGCACAAGCTTCACTAACCTTTTTAATATCTTCAACAGATATAGCAATCCTCTTAGCACCATCACTATTCAGAGACACACATTGAGGAGTAAAGTTCATTTGTAATTCTCTATCTTCAACGCCCTTTTTCATCTTCTCAGCAAATGATTCAATATTAAGAGAACCATCAGCCTTGAACCCAGACTTACTAGCAGACCATACATTAGATTGAAAGAACAAACTAGGGCCAAACTGCACCCTAGTCAATCCAACAATAGGCTTATTAAGAATACATTTGTTACTTTGAGCATTACCAAATACAAACCCAGAATCACCACTACCAACCTCCTCACCATCCTTGTTTGATTTCCTAGTGTTTTCAACCTCCATGTGCTCAGCCCCAGCCACATTGAGCTTACTAGCACTATTACTAACAAAACAAGGATCTACACAACCATCCCCAGCTTCCCCCTTCAACTCCATCCCATTATCATTATTAGCAACCTCAACCTTAGAAACTTCCAAAGGAGTATTAATGAAAGAACCATCATTTCCACTAATCAAACAATCACTATTATCCTTAGAAACCTTACAACCAAAAGCATTACTATCATTACTACCCTCCCTAAACACCATATGCCTAGAAATTTCTCTATCAACAGCAATCCTATCTAAAACTTTAGAAAGGGCATCATTAATTGGAGAATTACTAGAGTTAGAACGCTTACCACCACCAACCAAAGGAGAAGATTCATAATGACTTCTACCTTTCCCAGGAAGCTTAGAATTCCTCAGCCTCATAAGAATAACACCAGCCCCAGCAGAAGCAGATCCTGGAGACTGCACTTTAATAACTTTTGGCCGATTCTTTACACCTTTAGGTCTACCTCTAGACCTAGTAGATCCAGAACCATCATTAGGACCACACGGTTTATGATTAATACCATCCGCCGCCATCCCAGTAAGAGTACAAAACTCTTCAAGGATTTTATCAGGAGGTTTAGGGTTATCAATTGGCATAGCAATAGAACGAAAAGAAGAAATTAAATCAACGGGAATTGCAGAAATGAATCACAACCAACAACCCTAAATTGCCAGGGATTGAATAGTTGCTTGAAAGAAACGAAATCGCCAAATTCGCCCACAGAGAGAGGAGAGAGAAAAAGTTTATTATTATTATTATTATTATTATTATTATTATTATTATTATTATTATTATTATTATTATTATTATTATTATTATTATTATTATTATTATTATTTTTGAAAGTGTAAGACATGGTTGATTAATTGATAGTGTGAGATTGCACATCCCATTATGGATTGCAATAGTATGGCCAACCATTATGGGTATAATGGTAGATGCCCGGGACCAGGTTATTATTATTTCTTTTTCTTCTTTTGTGTTAAGCTTATTTTTTTTTTTAATAAATTATTCACTACAAAAGGATTTTTTTAGTGAACGTGTCACAGTAGCCTCAAATTATATTAGTTAATCTAATACAATACTAATTAAAATCTATACAACTAAGTTCACTAATAGCCTTTGCAGTTAGAATGGGAGGGAAACAAAGTCTCAAATTGTCTCGAAACTTAGCAAACAAAGCGGGCAGTAGTTGTAGAAGAACTTGTAGATTCACCAATGATGTGCTTTAAGACGTCAAATTTTTCACAGTGATTCTTGAAGAAGTAACACTAGGTGGTATAATTAGCTTTGTTGACATCAAGTTTAAGAGGAGTGGGATTGGTAGTAGAGTTAACAGCATAGAGTTATGCGATAGGTATTAGTCTTAGGGGGTGTTTTTTTTTTCACTTAGAGCAAGGGGTAAGGTAACCTTCCCCCTGCGTTAAAACTTAAGCGGGCAAAATAAATGGGGTGCGTTAACTTACAGGGTATCAAAGGCAAGAGGTGCGTTAAGTTGGATGGGCAAGCACTTAACGTGCGTTAAGCCAGGAAAAAAAAAGTAAATTACATATCCCCCCGGCAACTGCTAGTGTATTCAAAAAAAAATTCATTGACACCCCTATACTTTTATTACCATTAGCAACGGCTCTATTAAAAAAAAAAAAAAAAAAAAAAAAAAAAAAAAAAAAAAAAAAAAAAAATTTTCCAATCCATTTCTTACCACTATAAATACCAAACTCACACACATTTTATTTTCACACTTTACACAACTCAAATTCAACCTATATACTTCCTTTCTATAAAAAAAATAATAAAAAAAAAATAAAAAAATCACCCAAAACTTTCATACTCACAATGGATCCGAATGAAAATAACCAAGAAGAAAGGAGTTTCTTCGATATAGATGATGAAATTGACATGGAATTTATGATAACCGCGTTTGAATATCATCAACATTTGGAACAACAAGAAGCAGCAGCAGCAGCTCTACAACGCATCCCGCGTACACGCATCCACCGTGAGTTTGAAGTTGCCGAGGAACGTTTACATAGTGACTACTTTTATCAACGGTGTAAGTATACGCACCGAAATTTTCGAAGAAGGTTTCGTATGAGCCGGAAACTATTTCTAGAAATAGTTGAAGGTATTCAATCTTATTATTCCGATCCTCTTCCAGATCATTTTAAATTCATGAACAAAGGAGCCGATGCAACGGGTCGACATAGTATTAGTACACTTATGAGGTGTGCAGCTGCCATACGCCAATTGGCATACGGCATCGCACTCGATGCATTTGATGAGTATTTGCTAATGGGTAAGCGTACTGCACGTGAATGTCTTGATAATTTTAACAAGGGCGTTATGGACTTGTTTATACCGGAGTTTCTAAGGAAACTAACATGATCCGACGTTCAGGCTATTTATGAAAAACATAAGCGTGAACATTGTTTTCCGGGCATGCTTGGTAGCATTGATTGCATGCATTGGGAATGGAAAAATTGTCCGGTTGCGTGGCAAGGGCAATATGGTAGCGGTTTTAAAAAATACCCAACCATAATGCTTGAAGTTGTTGCTTCGCAAGATTTATGGATTTGGTATGCATTTTTTGGGATGGCGGGGGCGA
Organism: Artemisia annua; assembly: GCA_014162995.1. Classification (NCBI taxonomy): domain Eukaryota; kingdom Viridiplantae; phylum Streptophyta; class Magnoliopsida; order Asterales; family Asteraceae; genus Artemisia; species Artemisia annua. The sequence continues at coordinate 77,779 of LBNU01017711.1, forward strand.
ATAACGATATTAATATTTTAGATAACTCTCCGTTATTCGACGACATCCTTGCTAACGAAGCCCCAAGAGTACCGTATATGATAAATGGACAACGGTATGAACGGGGTTATTACTTAGCTGACGGAATTTACCCACGGTGGACAACTTTCGTCAAGTCCTTCTCGGCAACCACTGACGAAAAACATGCTTATTTTAAAAGGAAGCAAGAAAGTGCACGAAAGGATGTCAAACGTGCTTTTGGGGTGCTTCAAGGACGTTGAGGTATANCCGTATATGATAAATGGACAACGGTATGAACGGGGTTATTACTTAGCTGACGGAATTTACCCACGGTGGACAACTTTCGTCAAGTCCTTCTCGGCAACCACTGACGAAAAACATGCTTATTTTAAAAGGAAGCAAGAAAGTGCACGAAAGGATGTCAAACGTGCTTTTGGGGTGCTTCAAGGACGTTGAGGTATACTACGACAACCGGCCGTGCACTGGAAGTTGCCAAGTTACAAAGAATAATGTATACTTGCATAATTTTGCATAACATGAACTTAAAAGATCAAAAGTTTGCACTACGTGAGTATCCGGAAATGTGGGTGGATCCGACACCACAGTTTAGCCGAAACAGGTGGATCGACATATGTGATGCCCAACGTCGCATACATAGAGAAATACACGACTTAGATATGCATACTCAACTTCGACAAGACCTTATGGAGCATGTTTGGGGAAGACGTCTTCAACGTCAAAATGAAGAAGAAGGTTCCGAGGACGATGAATAAATGTTTGTAATATTTATTTTTTTAAATTTCATATGTTTCGTAATGTAATATTTATGTTTTAATTTCGTATTGTAATATGTTTAAGAATTAATGTTATGTTTTAAATAAATGAAGTATTTGTTAAAATTTGGGGTTAAAATTGAAAATAATTGAGGTGGAGGTGAGTTAAGGTGAGTTATAGGTGAGTTATGCTACCGGGGTGGAAAGCCAAGAGTTAAGGTTAAAAGGTAAAAGCTGATGTGGCGCTGACGTGGCCGTGAGTTAAGTTTTAACCTTCCGTCAACTTACCCTTTGCTCTTAATGAGTGAGTCAAATCCTTTGTTTCATCTTAATGGGGAGGTCAACAAAATTTCCTCTCTATCAATTAAGTGGCTCATATAGTAATATCTACAAACAACTTAATTTAGTAAATAAGCCCTTAATTATTATAGGCTCATAAGTATTTGTTTATTATGTGATTTTGAGGCTTAGCCCATGCTAGTTAACTTATGTTTCAAATCATGTACATTATTTATAGTGACCTAAGCTTATTGAATGATTATTGAAGTTTACTATAATTCTAATATCCACCACCAAAAACACATGCTTAAACCCAAAAAATTCCAGCCGCTACAATTTTTTCTCTTTCTGCCGATATTTTTCGATTGCTTGCTGCTATTCGCCATACCTATTGCTTTGTAAATATTTTAATTGCTTGCTATCCTACTGCTACATATTACTTGTTGCTTTCATTGTTTTAAGCTGCCGACAAAAGAGAGAAAAAAAAGGAGTTATCACTTTTGCTCCTAGAAGATTGTGGTAAACCTTAATAAAAAGCAATCGAATTTGTTAGTGTTTAGAAAGAATCTAACTATAGGCGTCGAAGTTTAAGGAAAAGGTAATCGACTTAAGTTGACTGAAATTGCAAGAAAACATGAAGACTGATCAAGCTTTAGTCGATATTAATTGTAAAAAAATCATGGAGAAAAGGGTTTAGTATCGACCACAATGATTTAATCGGTATGATATGAATCGTTAGTCGTTACGATACAAATATAAGGCTGGTGACAGTGGGACGAAAAAAATCGGTTGCCCGGCTTGGTCGACCGATATTCGAAATCGGTTGCCCCACTGTGGGCTTTGGTCATGAAAATCGGTCGTCGGAGGAATTTGCAATATGGGTCGTGTAATTGACCGATTTTCAAACAAGAAAAACATAACCGTTTAAAAAANTGAAGAGAGAGATGGATATGGGTTGAGGAGAGAGAAAGCTGAGGTGGCAGCCGGAAAAATGATGCAATATATGTCACTAATATCATCGCCTAATATATACATCAAATTTGTAAGAACTATCTTGTTAGCCTACAATGAAAAATTGTTCTATTATGGGCCCACACACAGTATTCCCACGTTGAAAACACACACACAAGACACAACTCACCTATCACTATTCATTTCCCATGCTACAAAACCATCTCTCAATCACTTCATTTCCACTCTTCATCATCCATTTACCAAACTCATCTCATAATAATGGAAACTCAAAACAACCCAATAATCTTGCACCACCATCAACCATCATACAATCACCATATCCAACATGATCTCACCACAACAGCAAACCATTATCCTAAACAACTCATGTTTGAGAAACCTTTGACACCAAGTGACGTAGGAAAACTCAACCGTCTAGTCATTCCAAAACAACATGCAGAAAAACACTTCCCAATAAGCTCCTCAGAAGACCAACAAAAAGGGTTGTTGCTAACTTTTGAAGATGAGTTAGGGAAGCTATGGAGGTTTAGATACTCATATTGGAATAGTAGTCAAAGCTATGTGCTGACTAAAGGTTGGAGTAGATATGTTAAGGACAAACGTTTGGACGCTGGTGATGTTGTATTGTTTGAGAAACATGTTTTGGATTGTGATAGGATGTTTATAGGGTGGAGAAGAAGGTCGTTGCCTGTTGATGATGGAATGTCGGCGGCGGCGGCTGCGGCGACGGTGGCTCGGCCTGTGCATGGTGGGGAATGGAGTAGTGGTGTGTACTATGATGCGCAGTCTGGTTATCCAACTGCGCATCATCTTCATGCAGGTATAATCCGTCCCAAAATAACTGTACACTTAATTGACACTTAGTTTTAAAGTAAGTGTAGTTATTGCGTATTTTTAATTTCCATTAATAAGTATTTGAGTACCAAAATTGCTAGTGACAAATACTCTGGATCTTTTTTCTTCGGCTTAGTGGGACAGTTCCTTGTCATATGACCTACACCCTGACAGTTGAAACACTTTACCTGATTTCCCTAATTCACATTTTCATAATTAACCGGTTTGAGTCTTTGAGGTGTTGTGTGCTTAAAAATTATGAATTAATCCGTTAAAAAGTCGGAAATCATGATTAAGAAAAATAATAATTTGTGACAATAGGAATGCTACATGTAAAAAAGTTTATAAAATTTTATCCACACAATGACTTGGCAACTAACTGTGAGGTAAAAAAAAGTGATTACGATGCAATATGATTGAATCATTACACTTGACAACTCATTATGTGAGTATAATTTTGTAAATTCTTTTTGATAGCGGCAAAAGTTGACGCAAGAAATACCATACATACGGCCACTAGAAATGTGTGTCATTAAGGAGATTAGATTTTGATGATTAATTTGTTAAAGAAATGTAAATACATTTCTTACAATGTAATGGAAGAGTGCTTTACAAATTTTATAGAATTTGAAATGATGGTTTACGACAATACGACATTTTGATGTTTAAGGTTGATATATATTGAATTATCATTTTCTTATAGAAGATTAATTGTTGTATATGGACATTTAGGAGAGGCTTACGAAAATGTCGATAGTTACCAAAGAAGAGGAGTAGCAACAAGACGATTGAGGTTGTTTGGGGTGAACCTAGAGTGCCCATACGATTCCGAGCCATCAACCTCAGATGGTTCGAGCCATGGTGGTCAAGTAGACCAACAATATAACTATGCCTCCTACGATCTTCATCATAACATGGTCAGTAACATTTTCATGTCTATATAATTTTTGGAGAAATTACTGTAATTGTTATGATGAAATTAAGAACAAGCTAAATCGACCAAAAAATAAATTTGTGGAACTTCGATGACCTAATGAGAAATGTACCTTGTAATTAACAAATTTGATTGAAGTTTTTAAAATTATCTTATGTCATGGAATATTATCTATAATTTTAATAATATTATTACTCCATGTGTTTTTGGTATATTTAACCCACAAGTAATGATTTTCTTGCCTCCTATTAGGAGACAATTAAATTTCATTTATATGTAATAAATGTGACACATAGATGAGTCATCCCTTATCCTAGTAATAACATGTTCTATAAGTCGTAAAACTACAGCTATATCCAATCTCGCATGAGTAAAGCATGAGAGATTTAGAATGTAAAGAGACCATACCCCTACCTTTGAGTAAATCAAAAGATAAAGAGACTGCATCCTGAAAGACTTTCAGCAAAGTGATGTTCTATAAATTGTGTCATTGTAAAACCTTAACTATTATGTTTACGTTCGGTCTGATTCGATTTGTTTATATAAATCACGTAACTAAAAACATATCGATTCGATTAATTGTCCCGTTAAACCGATTAATGACTAAAAGCACATTGAAATGTACTACATAAAATAGGGACATAAACAAGATAACATGTCACATATTTTTCCTACTATTAATAGTTTGAAACATAAATGGGAAGTATAAATGAATATTGTGTCTAAACTTTAAAGGGTACCCAACTTTAAACTAGAAAGATGTTGTACAAATATAGTGTATTATTTCTACTTTTGGATTTTGTAAATGGATGAATATTGAATGGGCCCTAATTGAAAATTTTGTGTGCTATGTAACAGATGAGATACCACCAGCATGAAGGATAAGATCTCTAGAATTTGAGTGTCAATTATTTTTTGATTGGATGGCACAAAATGAGGGAGATCCCAGATTTTCAGGCAGATTTCTTTTTTATCTTTTACAAACCCAATAAAATGTCCAATCTAGATTCCCCTCAAGGGCCCAAATCCTATACCCATTGGTTAAAAACACCCAAAANACTTAATTGACACTTAGTTTTAAAGTAAGTGTAGTTATTGCGTATTTTTAATTTCCATTAATAAGTATTTGAGTACCAAAATTGCTAGTGACAAATACTCTGGATCTTTTTTCTTCGGCTTAGTGGGACAGTTCCTTGTCATATGACCTACACCCTGACAGTTGAAACACTTTACCTGATTTCCCTAATTCACATTTTCATAATTAACCGGTTTGAGTCTTTGAGGTGTTGTGTGCTTAAAAATTATGAATTAATCTGTTAAAAAGTCGGAAATCATGATTAAGAAAAATAATAATTTGTGACAATAGGAATGCTACATGTAAAAAAGTTTATAAAATTTTATCTACACAATGACTTGGCAACTAACTGTGAGGTAAAAAAAAAGTGATTACGATGCAATATGATTGAATCATTACACTTGACAACTCATTATGTGAGTATAATTTTGTAAATTCTTTTTTATAGCGGCAAAAGTTGACGCAAGAAATACCATACATACGGCCACTAGAAATGTGTGGCATTAAGGAGATTAGATTTTGATGATCAATTTGTTAAAGAAATGTAAATACATTTCTTACAATGTAATGGACGAGTGCTTTACAAATTTTATAATATTGAAATGATGGTTTACAACAGTACGACATTTTGATGTTTAAGTTTGATATATATTGAATTATCCATTTTTTTATAGAAGATTAAAATTGTTTTATATGGACATTTAGGAGAGGCTTACGAAAATGTTGATAGTTACCAAAGAAGAGGAGTAGCAACAAGACGATTGAGGTTGTTTGGGGTGAACCTAGAGTGCCCATACGATTCCGAGCCATCAACCTCAGATGGTTCGAGCCATGGTGGTCAAGTAGACCAACAATATAACTATGCCTCCTACGATCTTCATCATAACTTGGTCAGTAACATTTTCATGTCTATATAATTTTTGGAGAAATTACTATATTTGTTATGATGAAATTAAGAACAAGCTAAATCGACCAAAAAATAAATTTGTGGAACTTCGATGACCTAATGAGAAATGTACCTTGTAATTAACAAATTTGATTGAAGTTTTTAAAATTATCTTATGTCATGGAATATTATCTATAATTTTAATAATATTATTACTCCATGTGTTTTTGGTATATTTAACTCACAAGTAATGATTTTCTTGCCTCCTATTAGGAGACAATTAAATTTCATTTATATGTAATAAATGTGACACATAGATGAGTCATCCCTTATCCTAGTAATAACATGTTCTATAAGTCGTAAAACTACAGCTATATCCAATCTCGCATGAGTAAAGCATGAGAGATTTAGAATGTAGAGAGATCATACCCTTACTTTTGAATAAATCGAAAGATAAAGAGACCGCTTCCTGAAGGACTTTCAGCAAAGTGATGTTCTATAAATTATGTCATTGTAAAACCTTAACTAGTATGTTTACGTTCGGTCTGATTCGATTTGTTTAAATAAATCACGTAACTAAAAACATATCGATTCGATTAATTGTCCCGTTAAACGATTAATGACTAAAAGCACATTGAAATGTACTACATAAAATAGGGACATAAACAAGATACGTGTCACATATTTTTCCTACTATTAATAGTTTGAAACATAAATGGGAAGTATAAATGAATCTTGTGTCTAAACTTTAAACTAGAAAGATGTTGTACAAATATAGTGTATTATTTCTACTTTTGGATTTTGTAAATGGATGAATATTGAATGGGCCCTAATTGAAAATTTTTGTGTGCTATGTAACAGATGAGATACCACCAGCATGAAGGATAAGATCTCTAGAATTTGAGTGTCAATTATTTTTGATTGGATGGAACAAAATGAGGGAGATCCCAGATTTTCAGGCAGATTTCTTTTTTATCTTTTACAAACCCAATAAAATGTCCAATCTAGATTCCCCTCAAGGGCCCAAATCCTATACCCATTGGTTAAAAACACCCAAAAAAAGATATTTTCATGAAAAAAGATATGGGGTCATGAAGCATGTGGAGTTAATTTAGTGTCTAATATAGTCTAGAATCACTAAGTTTGATAATAGTATGAAATAGTTATAGTCTATAGATATGTATTTGGCTACCACCAAGAGGAAAAGCCACAAGTTAGAGTAAACACATCAATGGATTTGTAAAGAACATATACTATACTTTCTTTACTTGGCTCTTCACAAATCCATGGTTTTCATTTCAAGTTCGAAACTCGGAAGCCTCTACCAAAAGCTCGTATCGGAATTGTTACATGTTCTTTCATCCTCATTCCTCAACCTCTAGACCAAAATCAATCTTGTTTTTTCTTCTTGTAATACTAGTAAGCTTTTGGACAACTATGTGTATGAAGGCATCATGATATGATGGAGAAGTTTGGGCACTAAGGAATGGAGGATGAAAATGACTTATGAAAGAGGGACCCATGCATGGTTGAGGGGTGGGCAACTGTTATGATTCTGTAGGATAAGACATCACGTTCCATGTGTATGTATAGTAAACATAGTAAAAACATAGTACCTTGGTAACTCAATTATGTACCGTCACTATAGCTAAAGTTTCTGACATTGATTGTCTTGTTTGGTACATCTATTTTTCTTTCATCTACCTTAACATGCTACTTTAAGCAACCAGTAGAGCATTTCAGCATTTATGTATGTGTAGATGGTGAAAGATATAGATACTCCTGCTTCTCCTGTTTAACTTTGATAACGTATGAACAAAGGGACAAAGAGAAAGCAAACTATTACGTACCTATCTTCTATCTATCTAAAACTTGAGTTTCATGTCCTAAATGTGTTTCAATGATAAGTTCATTTACATGAGTTTCATGACTTGAATTTAAGTGCTAATCGTTAAAGTCCCTCCACTTAAACTCATGTTTCTTTTGACATTCCAGAGCCAAAGAAATGGAAAGAATTCACTTCCCTTGTTTGGTAACCGGTAAAATAAAAAAATTAAGATTTGCAATTCTTAGAGTGTTTAGTTTATGTACAAACTCAAGGAAATTCTTTTACTTTGTTAGTGGAAACCAATTCCTTACGTTGAAAAATAAGTTTTGAGTGGATAATAATAATAATAATAATAATAATGATAATAATAATAATAATATGTAAATTTTGTTTATTTCTTGGTTCAAGTCTATGTTGTTACCAAACAGTGGAATTAATCTCAACTCTCTACTGATTTCAGTTCTCCGGATTTCAATTCTTTCACTTATTCATTTCTTTGAGTTTCCCTCTACCAAACGTGCCCTTAAGTGTTTATCATTCACTCCAGCTTTAATTTCACATAAATAACCTAAATATGATTATAAGAACTGTTGGGTCACTGAATTCCCAAACTCTCTGAATCTAGGATTTGAACATAAAATAACTTAAGTGTTTGTCAACCTTCAACGAAATCGAGTCACTGAATGAACAGTCACTCATTGAGTCATCTTCAGGATGCTTGGGACAACAGAAGAAAAGTTTTCCATTCAGTGAGGCGGATTCTCAGTGAGTGGCACCTAAGCCAAAGAAGAAGGTGATGGATTCAGTGAGTGATGACAATAGCTCACTGAATCCCAAGTTACTCCTCACTGAAGCAACAAGAGCTAAAGACTGAAGAATAAAGACATGAAACCTGAAGAATGGGCGGGACAAGGCGGGAAGCGTTTGAAGTTGCAAAGAGTTCCAGTATCCCTGTAAAGTCAAACTTTCCCTGAATGGCTTGAGTTCAGGATGGTGTCATATCTGAAACTCAGAAAGCATTATTGTCCTTAGCCCAAAATAGACTTGTGTAACAGAGACAAAATACGCAAGCATTTTATCTGAACTAGGCTGATGTAATCTTTGTCTTTATCACAACGGTTGTAATATACTTGTGTATAAATAGGAGTCATAAGAGAGAGTAAAGGTTGCGGAGTTTGTGCACTTAATGCTTAGACATTCACAAACTAATCTTTACTCTCTCCAAATAGCAACCATCCCTAAGATAGCTTAGTAGGTCTTTTGTTGCTACTTAAGCATAGTTTAAGTTTAGTGAGGAGTAACACCAAACATACTTGTCATTTCAATCCCAAGTTTTTATTCCGCGAACACTTAGGTATAATTCTTTTGATTAATTTCTAATAAAGAGTTAAACGTTGAAAAACATTGTTTCTTATCTTTTACGTTTTTATTATTAAGTTATTAATCATTGCATCATTATTCCATAGAACTTGGTTAGATTAACTTTGTAGTTAACCATTAACCACGTGAAAGGGACCAACAAGTGGTATCAGAGCATCTGGTTTATAAAACTTTCGAAACAACAGAGTGCTCAAAAGTTTTTAAAATCAAGATCCTACCATGACTGATAATGATGTACCACAACTAGTCGATAAAAAGGGAGGAAGCTACACTGCTACATCTCCCCGACTTGAAGTTGGAAAATTCAATAAGTGGAATTTATATATGGCGAGTTTATATATGGCAAATGAAAGGACAGACGGAAATCTCACTTATGTTTCATTAAACATTAGTGCACTATTTTATTTTAAGTTAATGCACTAATATTTAATTTTTGCATGCAAAAATCCAATATTCAGGGACTATACTTGAATTTAAAAGTTGTTATGAAACACCTGGGAATGTAAATTAAAAGGCCAAAACACATTAGTATCTCGAATTTGGTATTGGGGTCTATAAAAAACCGCTCAATTATTGGTTTACCTTACCACACCTTGAATATCGGCTTGTCGCAACACAATATTGAAACGGCCCAAAGATTACATATCTCCCTTTTTTCCTTGATCAGCTCGATCAGCTTGATGTAGGTTTCGATGGTCCAATTATATATGGTTATGCATGTCAATAATGGGCGATATACATCAACACATACTTTGTTGTTTCAGTGTTGATGACTTTTTGTTGCGTTATGTAGAGTGACATCCCGTGAGGGACTTAAAATTCTCATGACAGAAGATAATGGCAAGGAAATAAAGCATCACACGAGATAATCCATACTCACAATGATTTATGGAATATATGTGTCTTTTTCTTCAAAATGAACACTTACACTTCTGTCACATTGACATATAAATCATCATTCACATTTTGGTATTATCTACTTATCGACATGCCTACTATAAATTACATAGCAGCCATAATGTGTCCCGAATTCAATGAAGAACATTCCCACCGCTATTATGAAATATGGGGCCTAACTCTGACGTCTAGCACAGGTTTGGTTTTTACCTATTACAATGGATTTTGTGTTACGAAATCTGCAGTTGTAACTAAAGTCCACGCTTTTATCTTCCGTCTTAACACTGTGTGACAAATAGCTTTGTAGAATCTTGTGCATCGCACACGTCTGTCTGCCTAGTATAAAAAAAAAGTCGGTTGGGTAATTTAAGAGAAACCAACCCACTGGCGACCCCTACCAACCAATCCTACGACCAACAAGGAAAAGGTAAATCGCGTAACACTATAGCAATCACGATAACGTGAAAATGTGAAATGAACATATCTAGGATTTTTCATAACATCACTTCATATACACATTTACTTTATTCACCTTGTACAACTAGACTAAATTCTTATCCAAACATCGCACTGGCACATGAAGCAGATCATGTAACTATGTTGATGAAGAACATACAACACGTAACTATATTTAGCTTGAGGTTTCGTTTCAATGTTTTAGGATGCATTGTTATTCCTTTTATAACATGTTTCCCTTTCACAAAAAATTGCATTACAGGCAACTTAGAAACATTTTTCCGGTTTGAACAAAACACATATATTTAAATCGTTGAAGTTGCTGTGTATAGAGCAAGAAAAACAAGTTATCTGCATTATCGAAACTGAACCATGTGTATATGTAGCCAAGAATATCGAAACTGCAAAACAAAAAACAAAAAACTATTAATTCTTGATTAAACAAAGGGCAAGCTCATTTAACAGTTTGTGCACCCCAAATAAATCCTATAAATTTATTACTGTTTGAGAAGTTATTATGAATTTTCTGCACGTTGAAACAAAATACTTGCCAAAAAAGATGGTTTACCTGAAAGAGATTGGACTAAAGTCGGTTCACCTTTTTAGGCCATCAGCCTTAGAATATAATTACACAGAATCTGTTATGTTTACCACGATTATATTTTATGACTAAGTTAAACAGTATTAACCAAGACCTTCACTTCACTTCTTATATCAGAATATGCATAACACAGTTAACTTTATTCTCACCTATTATTTAACGGATTCAAAACCAGGTCAAGATGAAAACTGTTGAACTTCATGAAGCTTCCCTGTTTGAATTTTTGTTGTTGTGTGATTGTTAGAAGAATCTTATATAAATGCTTTCATCCTGGCCGTGTTTAATCAGCAGATTCTGTGGGGTTTGAGTCTGTGGTCTCCATTTCCTTAACCTTCTCAAGCTGCCTCAAAAGATCCAGCCTTTCAGATCCGTATGTTGATGGTATCTTCACAAAACAAACAAGATTGCTAAAATTCTTCGATTTTATGCAAGAAACAACAGAAGTGAACTTTAAGCCATTTAAGCAGCACTAACCAGTGATGGTACATATCTTTGAATGGCAGCCAACATTGCTGCATGCCCAACTGCCGTGACCTATATAGATCAGACATCATAAGTCAGGTCATCAGGTGTATCTTCAACATAACAGAACGAAAAAAATGATCATCCTTTTCAACTAGGCTTAAATTTTGATAACTATTTATGGCATAAGCACAGGTTTATATGTATACTGGGCGCCAAAAAACAGGAAGTGGTTTAGTCTAGTTTGGAGTTTAGTGGACAGTTTATTCGCACCCAAAAGTAAGTGTTGTCCATTTACAAGCTTAAACTGGGTAACGCTATTCACATTCTCCACAACACTCTCTCTGTTACATAAAAGTAAGAAAGAGCTCACTTTCACTATCTAAATTCAAGCTTCCACAATGGCTTTTTATCAATCTCAAAAAATAAGAAACAATAAAGACTACTCAGATACTGAAGTTCTATCTATATCATGTTTAGATTGATAAGAAATTCAACTGTAATCAAAGAGGTTACTAAAGATGGCGGAACTCACAGGTAGTAGCATGAGAATACCAATGGGAATTACTGATGCCACATCGGTTAAAGTTCTTCGAAGAGCTTGCTTTTCTTTATCAGTCAACTCATCCCCAATAACGGCCCTTCTAAGCAGTCCTGTAGCTGCACCAACATCTATGGCTAGAAGTTGAGTACCCTGCAAGACATCCTGTTTACAGACCTATAACATCAGTCACCAGCTCTTTTTTTGGAAAACAGGGAGGGTGCAGGAAGGAAAAAAAAAATGAATTGCAATAAAAAGTTATTCATTACATAAAATTGTTTACAGAATCAATTGAAGAGATGTTCACAGACTAAACTTCTTGCGTCAGCACTCTGAAGCAGGCGTGTAACATTTAGGGAATATAGCGCTTGTGGTTATCTAACCTATGTTAGTTTTTTGGCAACAGTAAAATTTTCATTTCCACATGAGCAATACTTAATAATCCCAAAGAAGGAAGCAAAGCAGCTGTGAAAAGCTGTATTGTGGTCGCGAAACATGTCTATAGATACAATAACAAATGATCAAGTTCAGGGTGGGAATCAGAGTAAAGTATATACCGTGGTGGTTCCTTTGAGTTTGCTTATGGACTTTCCAATGATATCCTCTTTCTCCTGCACCTTGACCAATTGAACCCCTTCAGCATCGTTAGAATAATTAGCAGAATCTTCGGGTATTTTAATATCATCCTAAAGACAAATACAAAGAATCATGAACGTAGATCATCATAATTTCCTATTCATAACAAAGGCAGACAAAACCAGATAATTTTTTAAAAAAAATTGGGTTCATATCGATATCATTATGAAATACGAAAAAGGTTTTAGATAACAAAAGAACCTCTTCACTCTCAGAGCGTTTAGCACTTCTTTCGACTCGCCTTTCAAGTTCTATCAACTCATTTCTTAGCAATTCAAACCGCTGGATCTCATTTGATTCCAGTACACCTGTATCATCCTGCACAAAAGCAATTATGTTCAACCTTCCAACTTTAACAGACATACATTATAAAACATAACATTATCAAGGTAGTACAGATTCGATTACCCGGGCAACAAAAGTTTGGAAACAAGATGAGAAAGAAAAATTGTGTTCAGACATATAACCATTTATGTAACATCTAGGCACATATATCCAAATCATAAACCTAGGCTTCTAACTGGTGACAGGTACTCTATAGAACATATTATCAGTAGCTGTCTAAAAGGACAGGCCTTTCCATCCACTGTCAATAATGATCCTAAAATGACTTTAAATTATAAACTAAGAAAGCTACCATATAATTATGCAAGTCATAAAGGCTTTTATCGGTATATTGTATTGAAAAAGTAATTCTGAGGCATACACTTCTGTAGGCAGTTTCTGATTGGAGGTCAGCCGCGCTCGATCGAGGTACCAAAAAGTTCCACAAGCCATCAGGTTTACTATTGAGCACATAAGAAATTAAATTAGAAATCAAACAAGCGAGGGCAAAGGTAAAAATTAGTATGATATGATGACCTTATGCTAAATATACCTGCTGGATACATTTGTGTCTATCTTAGAACTCTCACGGTTTTTTCCTTTAACAGATTGCCTCTTATTCCGAACAGCAGACGCGCCATCATCTCCCTAGATATAAACAAGATGCGTCGCAAGTCAGATACAGAAAAAGTTTGCATCTAATAATAGTATTAAAAGAGTTCTGTGGTCAAAATTACAATATCTATAATATCTGATTTTGGATGTCATGTAAGATTAATATGACCATGACACCAACTTCTATGTAGCATGTAAGTGTTGGATCTGACTTTTCAGGAGAAAAAGTTGGAAAAGATGATGAATTTGCATATAAAACCTCTCCATTGGCTATTCATTAGATGGTAAAAGTTAAGAGATCAATATTGCAGGGAGACCGAAAACTATATGAAAAAAGGTGACCAAGTAACTACTTGTTAGTTGAGCCATCTTTTAAGGAACAAGATCCTCTCAAGTTGAGAGTAACTTGATAGGTCATGTTGACCAATAGCAATTAAGATAAATATAAATGGCCCCCTTGAATTTAACTTAAAAATAACTTTTATACATTTATCTAAATTATGATTGGCCAACATGATCAATCAAGTTACTCTCAACTTGAGAGGATTTTGATCCATCTTTTTATCGTTTATGGATAATCAAGAAGCTGTAAAAGACGTGAATGGTCATTTTTTTAGTGTACTTCAGCATCACATGGATATATTGTGATGAAGGTACATTGTCCTTGTCTAATACTCTAATATATAGTTATATACAGATACCTGACGTAGGGAATCCGCTTTGGCTCTAAAAGACGCTTCAAGAAATTCAGCCTCTTTTTTAAGTTTCCTCATCTTCTCGAGGTCAGAACATGCAGCTTTCAGATGCTCCTTTCCAGAACTGGAGCTAGATACATGTAACTCCTGAAGTAACTCCTCAAGCCTTGCAAGGGCTTCATCAACGCTCTCCAATGCCTAAATAAGATGTCTAACAAGTCAGTCAAGTCGTCATCATAACCATATACAACAGTTTCCATTTTCAAGACTATAACCAAATTTTCAATAATTGTTACATAGGCGTACTATGCATGTATATTATATGATCTTACTCAATGTGAGTGATCTGCATGGTAACTGGATTGGAACCCATATTATAGTCATCTAATTTATGCTAGTTATATTGTGTAAGTATGTAGGATTGGGACCCATATAGTGAGACAATCTTATTTTGCCAAAGTTTAAATTTCAAATGTGTGATAATATACAATAATCAATCGAATGAAGAAATAAACATGTTAGAGGTGACTTGGTGATGATGACAATACCTTATCAAAAGAATCTAATTCTCTTTTCAGCGGAGCATAAGTTCCAGAACGAGTAATCTCAAAGGCATTTGAGGTACCACTTTCGACCATCAGTTTCCTGCATTAATATATTCATATCATATAAACGATGGGTCTTAAAAGGGAGAAAATACATCAATGAGAAGATGTATTTTTTTGATGTATTTTGTAGCCTAACCAAAAGATACGACTTAAAAATCATCACAGAGATTGTAATCAAGTACAGTGCTAGGGAAGAGGTTAAAGACACATAACATTCTACTTACTTTGGTATGCCTAATTCTTCCATCGACCCCTGTAAGATGTTGTGCCTGATATAATAAAAGGATAACTTAGTTCACCTCATTAAGAATCACCTTTTATTTACAACTCTTATAATATGGGGGAATTGCATATATATACCCAATGAAACTTGTATACTTGCATATTTCCCCAAAACACAAGTTTTTAATGCATAATGTACAATGGTGTTTAAGCATGTTTTGGGCAAATATGCAAGTTTTAGTGGATATATATGTAATTGCTTCTAATATATAAATGAACAAATGGCATACCCTCTAGAAAGGAATCTCGCAGCCTTGACATTAGAAGGATTCTCAAGCCATTTACTATATTTGATAAAGCTCTGAATCCAGTGTGAACAAACATCTAAAACAACAGGGATAGCTTCCTCATTTGGAGGACCTTGTTTACTTTTATGGCCATGCGAGCCTTTTTGAGTGTCAATGTCACCAGGATAAAATGGAAGCCAATCCAACTCTTCACATACAACCTATAAAATGTTGGCCACTTTCAGATTTTGCAAATTCAACTTCGTATATGATATATAATATATTAATCCGAATGTGCTAACCTCCACATACAGTTGATAAGAGCTTATTGATGAAAGTTGGGGATAGTATAGCACACTGCCACCAATAAGATACCTGCTTTGAAGAGAGAGAACATAGCCAGATTTAGATACAAATTTGAAAATTAAACTTCTTTATCTAAAAACTTTACCTGATTAATCCTTCAATGGGTTTAGGCACCGATTCAAAATTATTTGCAGATAGGTAAGACTGCGTCCTCCTTCCCAAAGCAATGAAGAATCCAAAAATAGCCAAATCCTTATCCAAAACCTGCATCCGTAACAACCAAGTTAAAGTATTGATGCCAAAATTGATCGAAGAGAATACTCACAATAGATTAAATTTGAAATGTAGACTTACTAAATACAAAGAAATACCCAGTTTTACAAACCACCACAGTTATGAGATGAACAATGGAAAGAGTGATTGGAACAGACCAAGTAAAGAAAATGTCATGCCCATTCAAAATCATCCATGACAATGAAGTGATAAAAATAGTGAAGACATCTACTTGCATAAGTAAAATGTGTTATGTTACCCCAAGATTTGATCCTTGTGGACGAAAATCAGATTTGATGCTACTACAGTAAATGTATGGATTAAAGCTAGGAGGAAAAAATTAATTCACAAAGAAATGAATCATGCAGCTAACATAGCCTCCATCAAATAAAAGTGAATGAATGTATTAACAAGTAATCCACAGAGAAATGTGTAGTCGCCGTATTATTTTCTCATTTAAATTTCGTTTAATACCAAGCAAGGTGCATGAATCCAACTCTTCACACAAAAAGGCTGCACCTTTCAAATGCACAGATACAGCTGCATATGCTAGGTGCTAAACGCAACAGATATATGGTTGTGGAGCTATATTGTAAGAGGGGTGAAAACGTCAATGTTATTACCTCAATGCTTTCACAGGTTGTCAGTCTTGACCATATTCGCTCTCTATCGATAGCCCGTTGTAGTTGCTTCTGTACAAGACTCACCCAAAACAGAACTTCTTCAGTGCCTTGATCACCTTCCACTCTACATGCTGCAGCTCGAGGTCCGAAGTGGACCAGAAATTCTCTGCCCAGACCAATTTCTTTTATGGAACTATAAGCTTTGCGTATAGGAACGAATTCAACCAGCATGTCCATCAGTCTACCAGTTATTTCAGGAAGAACCGAGTAAAATTGTGTGCAAGCAACTTTTGTGGGGCCAAGTTTTGTTATTGCAGCAACACAACTCAATGCAAATAGAAGCAAAGATCTGTCACTTGCATCCCCTGAACTCAAGGGTGTTCCTGTTCTGATCCTACAGAAAGGAATAAGTTAGCATGAGGTAACACAAAAAGTTCCACAGATGCTTGAGGAAACTACTTACACTCCTGTTGCAGCAGCAAATCGTTGGTCTTTCTCGAAATAATTGACAAAGCTGGACACCACAGATGGCAGTTGCTCAGACCAAAACCAGTCATAAAGCTCTGGCTGCTTATCTGATAGTGCATCCCGGATTACAGTTTCCAAGGGAGCATAATGCCGTGACAGACTGCATGATAAATATAGTTAGAGTAGGTAAGAATGATGTGAGTTGTGACACAATTGCAATGGGAAAACAAATTGCGTTCTTGGAAAAATACTAATGCTATACACCCTGTATCTTGCAATTCAGTTTGTTTGACTTTCGCATACCGTAAAACTATCTGGCTTCCTCAAAAACTACTTTTGACAGTGTAACAAAATAGCAATAATTGCATCTTTTATATTTTCTCATGCAGACTGGAGATATCTAATTAAAGTAATAGAAAATCCTACACAAAACTGGTACCTCCTTTGAACAAAGACATTGATGTCCCGGTCTCTTCTATCTCCACGAGATGAAATCTCACATGCTGCTAATAGTAACGAATACACTGACGCCTGAAGTTATTAGAAGTTATTAGCTTTATGTCATAACCTGAAAGAACCAATTGATATCTAATAAACCAGGATCTGAGGGGAATATCAGAATTAAGTGTGGTCAAGAAATAATAATTGTGATTTTAGATGATACAAAATTGTCTTCCATGTTCAAATAGAGTTTTCCTCCACTCTAGGAGTTCAAAGCAAGATTTCAATTTCCTAATTATGGTTAAAATATTCATCACGGTCTTTACGATGCATGTTGATTTCAATTGAACTTGGTAACTATAATTCTACATACTTCTTGCATATGGCATAAACCAATCTTCGGAAATGGTGAAAACCTGCATATAAAGCATGCGAAATATTTTTTATTTACTAGGAACAATACAGGATGACCCCATGCACCACAGCTCGTAAGTGTTTTTGGAAGGCTAGTCTTTGCACTCTTAATCCCAGGTCTAATAGGTTCCAAAATCCAAATTAACCCGGGTTACGAAAGTTGACTGGTCCAATATCCTCAAAAAATACAGAGGTATGTTCTCCTAGATCTAAAAGCACCGGAACAAAGACACAAAAATTAATGGTGAGGTCAAGTTGAAAAAAACCAACTTCCCATTAAAAATTGTGTGCAACTTAAACTTCATTTTGATGTTCATCACGGGCATCGTTTGTAACA
This sequence comes from Artemisia annua, assembly GCA_014162995.1. NCBI lineage: Eukaryota > Viridiplantae > Streptophyta > Magnoliopsida > Asterales > Asteraceae > Artemisia > Artemisia annua. The sequence goes on from LBNU01017711.1 coordinate 95,949, forward strand.
TAATGCTAGTTGATTAGTTGGGTCCTTACAAATACCAAAAGTTCACAGTTTTAGTGTATTGTTGTTACTTCTCTATTGACTTGTTCATCTGTTGGCTTGTTGACTTGTTATTCCTTTGGTATGTGCTTAGAATTTATGAATAATTTTACCAAAGATTTTTACAAAAAATTTACAAAAGATTTTTTCACAAAAGGATGTGNGAATTAAGTGTGGTCAAGAAATAATAATTGTGATTTTAGATGATACAAAATTGTCTTCCATGTTCAAATAGAGTTTTCCTCCACTCTAGGAGTTCAAAGCAAGATTTCAATTTCCTAATTATGGTTAAAATATTCATCACGGTCTTTACGATGCATGTTGATTTCAATTGAACTTGGTAACTATAATTCTACATACTTCTTGCATATGGCATAAACCAATCTTCGGAAATGGTGAAAACCTGCATATAAAGCATGCGAAATATTTTTTATTTACTAGGAACAATACAGGATGACCCCATGCACCACAGCTCGTAAGTGTTTTTGGAAGGCTAGTCTTTGCACTCTTAATCCCAGGTCTAATAGGTTCCAAAATCCAAATTAACCCGGGTTACGAAAGTTGACTGGTCCAATATCCTCAAAAAATACAGAGGTATGTTCTCCTAGATCTAAAAGCACCGGAACAAAGACACAAAAATTAATGGTGAGGTCAAGTTGAAAAAAACCAACTTCCCATTAAAAATTGTGTGCAACTTAAACTTCATTTTGATGTTCATCACGGGCATCGTTTGTAACATAATGCTAGTTGATTAGTTGGGTCCTTACAAATACCAAAAGTTCACAGTTTTAGTGTATTGTTGTTACTTCTCTATTGACTTGTTCATCTGTTGGCTTGTTGACTTGTTATTCCTCTGGTATGTGCCTAGAATTTATGAATAATTTTACCAAAGATTTTTACAAAAAATTTACAAAAGATTTTTTCACAAAAGGATGTGGCATGCATTCGTAGGAAGATGAGAATTTAAAAGGAAGAGAGATAATTGATTAAGATGATTTTTATTGGTGACAAGTCATTTTGTGAGAGATTCTTTGTGAACATTTTGTGGATGTAACATTTTCCATAAATTATTTCATCTCATATAGGTGAAATAGCTTGAATTCAGTCAGTAGTACATTTGGCTAAAACTGGATGTCTAGACTACAATTAAGCTTGGTGATGGTAGTGGATTTATTTCCGAATAATTAGCTGGGACCCATCCCTGCTTAGCTACAATACTAACTTATGTAACTAATATTGGCTCAAACTTCACAGTACAAAAGTCACGAAAGTCCCATCCGTGAACCAATACTAATATTGGCTCAAACATAAATCACCTTCCAAACTAAAGCTATGGTATTCAAGCTTCACATTCATATCACTCCAAATAACCATTCATTAGTCAATACTATTTTCAATAACCATTCCCCTTCCGATGCAGAATTGGATAACGCAAATACAGAGAATGCGCTTATAACAACAAGTTGTGTTTAAAATCGGAAATCATATATGCACTAGAATACTCTTAGTTTCTATGAGAATGCATTTTAGGAATCTATTTGTTCAGCTGGAAAGCTACGCTTAGATTCAACAATGTCAAAACTTCACGGACATCAAATTCTATTTCATGGAAAAAAGGAAGCCACCATAAGAACATGATACTGATATAGGCATCATGCACAGATATGCGAACACATCAAATATCCCTACTATGGTATATAGACATTCGGTCATTTATGCATATACATTATTTGTCTCTAACAGGGAACACGAGATCAAAAGTGTGTTCAAACATACCTGATAAGATAAGGCCTTCACCCAGGCACTCTGGTCTATACCAAGCCAGGCAGTTGAAAACCATGGTAACTTGGATGCAGAGCTCTGCTCTTTGATTGCCAACTCATATACCCTTGCGGCATCATGCAAGGATTGTACAAGAGCACTATTATATTCTTCGTTTTGCAGCTTGGATCTCATTTCCTCAACATCGCCACTAATACTTGCTTCAGGACTGTCGTTAACTGTTACGCTGTCATCAGCAGAAGCAAATGGCAAAAGGCCTCTCGCTCTTCTCGACTTGTAGGATAATATGGAACAAAAACTTATCCCTGATGTCTTCCTTGAGTAAAGCTTATGGAGCAATAAGTAATCGACACCGGCTACCTTGTTGTGAAAAAAGAATGTTTTTGAATGTCTACACGATATCCATGGATTCAGCGATCTGCATCAAGTATGCAACATTAAAAAGTTAAACTTCAAACAATGCAAATGTTCCATTGTATTATTCTCTCAATTAAAACCAGCTCTCTTAAGATATCTCATTGTAATCATGGGTGAATTCCTGGAAGCAGTCTCCCTATTTTCGGTTTTATCCCGAGGTAGGGATATGATCTGTCTACATTCCACCTCCCCCATACCCCGCTCCGGCGGGATTGGGTATGTTGTAGTTTGTTGTAATTTAGGTTTTAGCAACATGGATCCAATCCAGCGAAATGTACATCTTTCTACCCAAATGTCGGGTTTTATGCTCGTCCTACACGATACATTTTGGTTGTGTAGTTTGGTTTTGCATGTGAATTTGGCATCTACCATAATATACTAAACCAATACGAAAGCAAGAAAAAAAAAAATCAACACATGATTTACGAAAGTAACTTGCAAGGTACATATTTAGAATAACATAGGTTTTGTAAATAGAGAGAAGCATTAAGATGAATCCTTATAATTAATATGCTACCTAACCAACACCAAATGGCCTAGAGGTCAAGGGTTGGGTCACGAGGATACCTCAGTTAAGCCAAGGGCGTAGCCAGAAAGTTACGGTCAAGGGGGAAAACTTTGATAATTTTTACAAACTACATTACAAATTGGTTCATTAGGATGGCAAATTACAAAAATAGCAAGATATTTTAGAAAATTTACACTACAATTTTTTTCGTTAGGGGAGCACATGCCCACCCTGCCCTACGTACATTTGAGTTAAGACTCACCTTCCCCAGGTAGGGTAACCTAAACAGGGAAAACCAACTCCTTTATTAGTGGTTCAGGTCTGGCAGTGACATCCAATTACCCGCCTGCTACTCCTTTATTAAAAGTCCTGGGCGGGACTTGAACTTGAGACCTCCCCTAGCCAAACATCCTGTCCCCAAGGCGGCACCTTAAGGAAACCTTGGTGGCCAACTGATTGGTTATCAGTTCTTAGCATGTTGTTACCTCTCCAAGTTAGCTTAATCCCTAAGGTTATATTTGGCGCAAAGCTTTTTGGAGCTTTTTGGGGCGATGAGCAGTGAGCAATGAGCTTTTTGATTTTTAGTGTTCGTTTGGCAAAAGAGTGGTGAGCTTTGCTATTTTTTTAGGAAAGCTCATTTTTTCAATGCTTCTTTATGAAGCTGTTAGCGGTGATCAGCCTACTGCTCCCAGCTACCGCTACTTTTACCATACATACCCATTTAGGCTATGTTTGGCAAAAGTAGCTGTGAGCCGTAGCTGTAAGCTGTGAGCAGTAGCCACAGCTCACCGCTCACAGCTTCATAAAGAAGCATTGGAAAAATGAGCTTTTCTAAAAAATAGCAAAGCTCACAGCTCTCATGCCAAACGAACACTAAAAATAAAAAAGCTCATTGTTCACCGCATATCGCCCCAAAAAGCTTTGTGCCAAACATAGCCTAAGTCTAACTAGAATGTCAACAAAAAGCTAGTTATCCAATCATATCCAGCAACTAATGTCTAACTAATTAACAAAATTCACAATTCACCAAAAAAATTATATATAACCAATAAAAACACTCCAATACATCAAAATTAGAGAAAACGTACTTAGTAAGTGAAATTGAACGGGAGCTAGTGAGAGCGTGAGGTTGAGATATCGTCATTAATTACTAATATTTTATATGTATAAAAAAAAAGAATGTGTTTCCGATGAGTTAGGGTTCCCGGTGAGAAAATAAAGGAAAATATTACTATTAAATTAGAGGATAAGAAGAAGCAAAAAGGAAATGACAACTTATTATTCACGGAGCTGCCAATTTGCCACGTCACTCTATGTTGAAGAGTGGAGGAGGATAGAGGAAGTTTAAACGGGTCGGATTACGGATCGTACTTTTTCCCTTTTGGCGGGTTGGTTAGTTGGTTGTTGGTTTTGTGTGGAGTTGACAAATTTTAAATACATTTTTAGTNTTGTCCGTTTTCATATGTGGTTTTACGCTTTCATACGTTTTTGTCTGTTTTCATACGTATTCGTCCGTTTTCTTACATTTTCGTTCATTTTCTTATGTTTCTAAATAACACAAGTGATTTATGAATATCACAAGTGATATTCAGTGATATCTAGAATATCACTTGTAATTTTCTGAATAACACTTGTGATATTCTGAATAACACTTGTGATTTTTTTACGTTTTCGTCTTTTTTTTTTTTTCATTTTCGTCCGTTTTTTTATGTTTTCTTCTGTTTTTTTACGTTTTCGTCTACTTTTTTTTTATGTTTTTGTCCATTTTTTTACGTTTTCGCCCGTTTCTTTACGTTTTTGTCCGTTGTTCTAATGTTTTCGTACGTTTTCGTCCATTTTTATACGTGTTCATACATTTTTATCCATTCTGATCCGTTTTTACACGTTTTCATCCTTTTTTATTCGCTTTCGTCTGTTTTTTTACGTTTTCCTCTATTTTTTACGTCTTCGTTTGTTTTTTCCCGTTTTCGTATGTTTTTTTTTACGTCTTCGCCCGTTTCTTTACGTTTTTTTACTAAAAGAAAACTTGATATTTGATAAAAATGTTTCTGTATCGATTTTAAATCACGATTTAGACCCCTTTCTGGTCCGAATAATCAAAAGCATAAAACACGAAAGTTGTCCTGAATGATGTTTTACATCAAGACTTGTGAGATTTTAACATGAAAATGCAAAATAAAGGCTGTTAACCTGAAAATGCAAAATAACCGGAATGATGTTCATACATTTTTATCCATTCTGATATGTTTTTTTACGTTTTCGTCTGTTTTTTCGTTTTCGTCCGTTTTTTTTCGTCTATTTTTTTACGAAAACGAAAAAACGGACGAAAACGTAAAATAACAGACGTTAGTAAGTTTTGTTTTGATGCGTTTTCGTCTTTTTTTTACGTTTTCATCTGTTGTTTTAATTTTTTCATACGTTTTCTTCCATTTTTATACGTGTGAAAACGTATAAAAATAGTGGACAAAAACATAAAAAAAAACAGACGAAAACGTAAAAAAAACAGATAAAAACGTAATAAAAACAAACGAAAAAGGAAAAAAACAGACGGAAACGTAAAAAATAGAGGAAAATGTAAAAAAACGGACGAAAACGAATAAAAACGGATGCAAACGTGTAAAAACGGATTAGAATGGAAAAAATGTATGAACACGTATAAAAATGGACGAAAACGTATGAAAACATTAGAACAACGGACAAAAACGAAAAGAAACGGGCGAAAACATAAAAAAAACGAATGAAAACATAAAAAAATAGACGAAAACGTAAAAAAAACAAAAGAAAACGTAAAAAAAAGACGAAAATGGAAAAAACGGACGAAAACGTAAAAAACAGACGAAAACGTAAAAAAACGGACGAAACTTAAAAAAACAGACGAAAACGTGAAAAAACAGACGAAAAGATAAAGAAAACAGACGAAAATGTATTAAAACGGAACTTACTAACGTGTTAAAAAAAATAAACAAAATTTTTTTTGCACCGTTCGTCTTTTTGGTTTGCAAAATGACGAGTATACCCTCATGGGACTTCATGTGTAACAACACTTAACAAGCGTTAGTGGGGACCACCGGATGGAGGGACTAACGGTGCCAAACTTTTGCCCGTTAAGGACGGACGGTGCAGTTTTTTTGGTCAAAGGACTAACGACGCCAGTCAACGCAAACCACAAGGACGAACGGTGTAATTTACTCTACATTTTTTCTTTTTACTTTTTTATTTTATTTTATAACGGCATATAGTTATATTATAGTCGGAACTACGTATAAACTATGGGGGCAGTGCCCTCCACGATTCGCCAGAAAAATCAGATTTTAGAGTAAAAAAAAAATTAGAACCTTTTTATTAAAGTGCATCCCCTCACAAAATCAAATTGCCCCTCACCTTGAAGCCAAACAATGTAAAAACCTTATATCTCTATCTTTATTTTTTTGTGCACAACGACTATCCTCAACATTCATGGGTCCGCCACTGGTTATAGTGATATTTTTATAACATAAAACACTTAACGTTTAAATAGTTAATATTTGATTTAGATATAAGTCAAAAGTTACTCAGCATAAAAATGTCAACACAAAAACCTAGTGTATTTATTTTGATTCATTATTTTTTTAAATACATTTAGTTTTCACTTTCAAGAAACTGTAGTTTTTCTATTATATGTATTTAACTATTTAAGATTAAGATAGGTGCGAAATAAATGAAAGTGAATAAAGGTAGTGGACTAGTGGTTTAATTTAAATTATAATTAATTATTTAAATATTTAGTAGATTGCATTGCTTTTTATAAGTTAGAGTATTTTTAATCTAATAAAATTATTATTTTTTAAGTTTTAATAAATATTTTTCTTTTTATTTGTAGTATAGATATTGTTTTTTAAGCATTGCTAACAACAATAAAATTAGTCATTGTGGCCGAATGACACTCGTATGGCATTCGCGTTTGGTGGCGCTATAATTCACATGTTTGCTTTTGTAAGTGTTGTATGAAGTGTTCTAAAAGGCGTGTCAAGGCGCCGCCAAGGCGTCGCCAAGGCGCGAGGCGTGACCTCGGCGCCACGAAATGGACCAGGGTGTGAGGTCTAGGCGTCGTGTGAAAAGGCGTGGAATAAGGCGCGAAAAGGCGTGCAAAGGCGCGCCTTTTTGGTAAGGCGTGGCACCATTTTTAGAAGCATTTAGGGGATTTATGGATTTGGGCTTGAATTTAAAGTATTTGGGTTATTTCTTTCTTGGGCCTCGTAATTTCAAAACTTAATTCCTACTTGTGCCTCGTATTTGGGCCTGGCTATTTGGGATTTGGGCTTTAGTATTTGAAATTGCTCTTATAAAATGATATAAAATTATAAATACATAAATTTATAAATATTTTGTTGCCGCCTTAAGCACGCCTTAAGAAATGCCAAGGCTTCGCAAAGGCGTATAAGGCTTGAGGCGTGGCTGTACCGCCATGCCATGCCTCACGCCTTTTAGAACATTGGTTGTATCTATCTTGTTTATGTTTCTTTATAGCGATTTTGGATGTTGTGGTCCTTAAGTGATTCGTCTTAAGAAGTTAGTTAAATACATTTTTTTTCAATGTTAGTGTTAAGCAAACTAAACAAACTACTATTTTATAGGTTTAACCCTGAAAACAATTATAGTATGGACTACTATTTAAACATTTCAGACTAACATTTTACAAAAAGAAGTGATTGTCACATTTAAAAAATTTATTAAGATACTCACTGCACAAATAGTTAAAGCATAATATATTCAAACATGTCAAAAATGCCCCCTTCAAGTTTTATAAAAATATAAAATAGCCTTTAAAATCTTTCTATAAATTCTAAAATGCCTCTTTAAATTATACTTAAATACAAAATAGCTCATAAATTCTAGGGCTGCAATCAAGTCAAGCTTTTATCAAGCAACTCGAGCTCGAGCTTGAGCTTGACTCGATAGAGTCAAGCTTTTATCAAGCTCAAGCCCAAAAAATAACTCGAAAAATATAACGAGCCAAGCTCAAGCTTTTGATAGCTCGGCTCGAGCTCCTATCAAGCTTTTTCAAGCTTTAATATAAATATATTTCCATAATAATTTATATAACTAACTAGGGATAATTTGAGTATTAACATAATTATAACGACTTACTTTGTAAATAATTGAACATGTATTCTAGAATATCATTTAAACCTAATTAATCCAAACATTTTGTATCCTACCCTATGTATTCTTTACACTTCTTGGGCTGTCAACTGTTATTGTGTTATCATTTGTGTAAAACCCTAGTGAGTTTGGCTATTGTGGTTTAAGTTTGTTTTACTTTATACATATATTTATTGATGAGTTTGGCTATTAGATACAATGTTTTTATATATATTCAAGCTTTTCAAGCCGAGCTCAAGCTTTAATCGAATTTTTCAAGCCAAGCTCAAGCCTGAATGAATAAAGCTCGTCAAGCTATCAAGCCAAGCTCAAGCCTAATTTATAAATTTCAAGCCAAGCTCAAGCCCTGTTAAGCTCGAGCTCGGCTCGACTCGATTACACCCTTAATAAATTCATTGTGGGGTGGTGAGTACATTATATGTAACTCTTTTGGGGTTTTTTTTGTTAAAACACTAGGCTATAATGAGAAAGTTTAGGTGTGTTAAGTAACACTATGCGTAAAAACTAGTTCAATATGGTTTACAATGCGGTCTTGATGTTGAAATGTTGTTGACAACTTATATCATGAAAATGTTATGCTTTGTCACTTGGCTCGCCATAAAAGGAATGTATTGCATCTCTTTCTCTAGATGTTGTGATATGAAAATTGTATGTTCGTCCAATATTGAACATTACAAAATACATGTCACATTGATGTAGACTAATAGTTTGGAATTATTCAAAAACACTTTAATGTTCTGAATTATAACAAATATATTACGTGTCAAATTGCAAATTGCTTATTTTAAATGTGTGTATTACATTACCAGTTTGCTATAAATAAAATACATCGATTTTTAATTAAACTATCAGATTAAATATAAAGCATCCAATTTCATTTTTTGTAAGTTTTTTTTAAAGGTAGGTGAATTTGTGCTATGAAACCGATTATTTAACTTGTGATAGCAAAAATCTTTCTTTGTCTTCCAATTAACGCATTTTGTTTAAGTTCAAAGTCCTTATATAGATCAAATTATTCTATTTATATAATCATTTTTTATAAGCTAACACAATTTATTATCGAGCAGTGAACTTTAATTACCACTTAACATTTTTTGAGGCATTTGTCTTAATTAAAAATGTATGTTGGGTTGATATATTAGGTTAACTATAACACACATGGGGGGTTTAGTGGTAAAAAATGTGACTACCATCGCAAAAATGTGAAATATCTCAATTTCAATTTTCGTTGTGTGTAAACAGCTTTAAAGTGATATCAACCATCTATCAAAAAATGGGGTGATTTTACTTTGACTGAATCTATGTAACGGGTAGTCCAAACCTCGTAAATTAAACGGCAAAAAAGTAAAAACAACATAGGCTACCAAAATAAAAAAGAGCTAATTAGCTATCTAATTATAAAATTAAAAATTATTAAACAATTGCATATTACGTGTGTGTTTGGAAAAATTAGTTGGTGTTGAAGCTTATATTATAAGCGGCAAATTAGAGTTTTTATTTTTATGTAGGTTTTTGTAAAGTTAGTTTTATACGAAGCTTATTATTATTAAATGACATAAAAAAAACATCAAATTAAATTCATATATTTTACGGAGTACAACTTTTGTGTTTTCATCAATAATATATTAAATAAGTTGATTAATTACAAATTTTCACTTATTACTGAAATACATTTTCCATTAGCTTGAGCTTATATCACCTTACATGTTACAAAAGTTTTTTTTTATAAAATTTTGTACGAAACAAAACTTATTTTATAATTTAGCTAATCTTTTAAAGGTTCAAGCTCTAGTAAGCTTTTATAACCGTTTTAAGTTACGCCCTCAACATGCAAAAGCTTTCACCGTCCATCTTTTCTACAACTAATTTTACTGTTATTCAAATTTGTTATCACTATAATATATACACATGATAGTAGTTATTATAAGTGAGTTAGTGGATTTTCACTAAAATTGTAACTTTAATCTTCATGGAGTATTTGTTAATACACCATTTGGTTAGAGATTTTTGCAATTCCTATCCAAATTCAATAATTTTTCAACATTTAATCATTTACCTTTAAGTTTATAAGCATTGGCTAAGCATTATCTGTTAGTTTTATGGACTAAATATTTAAAGAGTATGTCTAGAATCAAACCTGAGACCACAGGATTGCACACGTTACGAATGAGAATTAATGGACGATAATTAATGTATATATATAAAATGTTATATATTTAATTATTAAACACATTATAATGACTAACGGACGTTAGTACTTAACGAAAGTTAGCTAACAACCGTTAAATACAAAAGTAAGGACTAGAATGTAATTAAGGAGCCAAGAAAGATCCGGAAGCCCTCTTGGGCTATGTGGCTGGTTTTGGGGTGCTAGGGGAAACCCTAACCCACTCCAACTTGCTCTCCAGGTTATGTTTAGTATATAAACAAAACAAGAGTTGGTTGCCTTCTACACATACTAAACCATAAATTTTATTTTCTTCTTTTGTCTTCTTGAAACCAATCGACCAAACAACCATTTAGGGTTTCTTGATTGATTTTTTTAAGCAAAAAAATAGTGTGTTTGTTTTGATCTAGCAATCTAATTAATTTGTTATTAATTCGTGTGTACAAGAACGTGGTAATTACTCACTATAATATATGTAACAGGTAGTCCAAACCTCGTAAATTAAACGGCAAAAAAGTAAAAACAACATAGGCTACAAAAATAAAAAAGAGCTAATTAGCTATCTAATTATAAAATTAAAAATTATTAAACAATTGCATATTATGTGTGTGTTTGGAAAAATTAGTTGGTGTTGAAGCTTATATTATAAGTGGCAATTAGAGTTTTTATTTTTATGTAGGTTTTTGTAAAGTTAGTTTTAGCTGAAGCTTATTATTATTAAATGACATAAAAAAACATCAAATTAAATTCATATATTTTACGGAGTACAACTTTTGTGTTTTCATCAATAATATATTAAAAAGTATTAAATAAGTTGATTAATTACAAATTTTCACTTATTACTGAAATACATTTTCCATTAGCTTGAGCTTATATCACCTTACATGTTACAAAAGTTTTTTATAAAGTATTAAATAAGTTGATTAATTACAAATTTTCACTTATTACTGAAATACATTTTCCATTAGCTTGAGCTTATATCACCTTACATGTTACAAAAGTTTTTTTTATAAAATTTTGTACGAAACAAAACTTATTTTATAATTTAGCTAATCTTTTAAAGGTTCAAGCTCTAGTAAGCTTTTATAACCGTTTTAAGTTACGCCCTCAACATGCAAAAGCTTTCACCGTCCATCTTTTCTACAACTAATTTTACTGTTATTCAAATTTGTTATCACTACAATAAATACACATGATAGTAGTTATTATTAGTGAGTTAGTGGATTTTCACTAAAATTGTAACTTTAATCTTCATGGAGTATTTGTTAATACACCATTTGGTTAGAGATTTTTGCAATTCCTATCCAAATTCAATAATTTTTCAACATTTAATCATTTACCTATAAGTTTAAAAGCATTGGCTAAGCATTATCTGTTAGCAATGTTGCAAAAATTGTGAAACGGTAGTCGAGCGGTCGGCCACCCTGTAGCGATTAATCGGCCAAGGCGGGATTAATCGGTGATTAATCGGATTGGTATTTCCTGCATGTTTTGGGTATTTCTTGAGAGCAAACTAAAGATCTTAACTGATTCCAAGCCTACTATGTTTCCAAACATCAATAAAAGGCTCCAATTCTGATTACGAGGCCCATTGTGCGTTATAAGTGAAATAAACGATCCCCAAATGAAGTAGAATGCATAAATTTTTATTTTTAAAATTTGACCGATTCAGCCGATTCGGCCGATTTTTGACCGATTCGGCCGATTTTTGACCATTTTTTCTGATTTTTTTGCCTAGGCCGATTTTTTCACCGATTTTCAAAAATCAACAAGGTGTATGGCCGATTAACGATTAATCGGCGATTAATCGGCCGATTCGGCCGATTTTTGCAACATTGTCTGTTAGTTTTATGGACTAAATATTTAAAGTGTATGTCTAGAATCAAACCTGAGACCACATGATTGCACACGTTACGAATGAGAATTAATGGACGATAATTAATGTATATATATAAAATGTTATATATTTAATTATTTAAACACATTATAACGACTAACGGACGTTAGTACTTAACGAAAGTTAGCTAACAACCGTTAAATACAAAAGTAAGGACTAAAATGTAATTAAGGAGCCAAGAAAGATCCGGAAGCCCTCTTGGGCTATGTGGATGGTTTTGGGGTGCTAGGGGAAACCCTAACCCACTCCAACTTGCTCACCAGGTTATGTTTAGTATATAAACAAAACAAGAGTTGGTTGCCTTGTACACATACTAAACCATAAATTTTATTTTCTTCTTTTGTCTTCTTGAAACCAATCGACCAAACAACCATTTAGGGTTTCTTGATCGATTTTTTTAAGCAAAAAAATAGTGTGTTTGTTTTGATCTAGCAATCTAATTAATTTGTTATTAATTCGTGTGTACAAGAACGTGGTAATTACTCACTATAGTAATTATCTTGGATCGAATAACAAAAGGGTAAGGGGTTATTCATTGATCATTTATAAACCCTAATTAGGGTTCATCTCAATTGAAGGTTTATTGAAGTATTGATTCTTGTTCTTGCTAGAATCAAAAGGTACGTTCTTATTTATTATTCGGTTAATTCTTTATATATATATATATATATATATATATATATAAAGAATTAACCGAATAATAAATAAGAACGTACCTTTTGATTCTAGCAAGAACAAGAATCAATACTTCAATAAACCTTCAATTGACATGAACCCTAATTAGGGTTTATAAATGATCAATGAATAACCCCTTACCCTTTTGTTATTCGATCCAAGATAATTACTATAGTGAGTAATTACCACGTTCTTGTACACACGAATTAATAACAAATTAATTAGATTGCTAGATCAAAACAAACACACTA
>LBNU01017712.1:3052-19410 GCA_014162995.1 Artemisia annua
ATAAATTAAAGTTTTCAAACAATGCTAACTGCATGATTACTTACTTCTTAACATCTTATGTTTCTTATTTTTTTACCACAAGAATCAATAGAAAAACTAAACAACCTCAAATACCCATTTTAAAATTTATAACACAATTTTTTAACACAAGTTTTGTGTAGCGGGAATAATTGTATATATTAATGGACTTTGAAATTGCATCCACACAATATTAAATATGGATGACAGGAAAGATTCTAGAATCCCAATAACTACTTAACTAAAATGTCATGAATATGCACAAAATTATAGATCAAGAGGCTTAGTGCCTGTTTCTTTTTTTCATTCAATTAAGATGGTTATAAAGAGAAGTGGGCCCTCTTCTCTTATTTCCACTGATTGGGGAGTAGTGCAGTTTTAACTCTTTGGCCGTTCAGATGATACAAGCAAAATACGTGGGCCCAAAAAAAAAGAAACACACTTATATATGCTTTCCTTCCCCATTTGGTCCATTAAATGAAAAATAAACAGGCCCTTAGAAAAGTTAAACAAGAAATTATATAAGATATTATCAACTACACGGATTGCATTATTATCATCTGGTGTTATTTAAACAATACTTTTTTTAGATACGCTACTCCATTTTGACTATTAGGAGTTAATAGTAACTAATTAAGTTGTAACATCAACAACACTCTAAACCTCTTTAAAAATTTATTAAAACTATGATACTTTTGTATATGTTTTAGTATGTTAGGATAATGAAATACTTCTTTAATTAAAATTACGAAATTCTCTTCCATTTTTTGTAATTCAGTATACGCTATTTATGATTAATATAAATCATAGTTTATGCAAATTTAGACCAAAATGATTATCCCCCTCAGGTTGATTTATGGATTTCTTAATAGTGTCATCTTAGAAAGTATAGGCACCAATTTACGGCGTCTGACAAAGAACAAGTCTCTTGGTACTATTTGGACCATTTCGAAAAATTCTGCGAATTTAGACGTAAAGAAAAAAGTTCACTGTTAATTATCAAATCGACATGAAGAAAATTTGAAAAACATCAAATAAGAGTCGATTTCATTATAATACCCCTTCATTAAATATGATTTTTCAAAATTAGGGAATATTTTTATTACTTTTTTCTCAATTGTAGGTTCGACATTATCAATTAACAAATGATTGTTAGATATGGATGAAATAAGATTCTGGAGGACAAAACAATAAGGTTAAATATGTCTAAAATCTTGTTGTTGCGGATGAAAATCATGTTATGGAAGAAACATATTCAGTTACACATCTAGAAAAAGATGTAGCTGCTATTATAGATAAGATCACATGTGAATTTGTTTGCAGCGTAAAATCATATATGATTTTACCAAAAATCACATTTGTTATATTTTAATTATTTGTTTGTTGAGATGTTATGTGAATGATCACCTGAAAACACAATATTGGAGTACAAAAAAATAAGATAATAGATGACTAATATCTTGTTGTTGCTGATGAAAATCAGTTTATGGTAGAAACATATTCAGATACAGAACTGGAAAAAGATGTAGCTGCTATTATAGATAAGATCACATTTGAATCTGTACGCAGGGTAAAATCATATATTATTTTATGAAAAATCACATTTGTTATATTTTAATTCTTTGTTTGTTGAGGTGTTATGTGAATCACGTGAAAACACAATATCCCCCACGCTCTCTCGGTTTAATAACTATTTAAATACAATTATTCTTTTATTAAAAAAATGTTAATTTACATTCTTTGATCTAATAAACTGGATGATGAGGATCTGATATGTTATTTATCGGAAAATTTAGATCTTTACAAAATTTTCTTAAAATAGAATCGAGGTTAATTTTAAAATTAAAATAAAAATAAATAATAAGTTAATAAATCTGAAATGGATAGTAACTTTGTGTTTGAAAATAGCAATATTAATTTTTGATAACAAAATCTTAATTTCTTGCTTAAATTTTAAATAAACACTCCTAATTTAAAAATAATATATCTCGCTAATGTTTAACCATTCAATTTGCAATTTGAACATGACTTTTTTTTTTCTTTTTTTTTTGTTCTTTTTGTGAAGATGAACCATTAATTGTTATGAAATATCTCGTAAATGATACTCATACAAACTCTTTATAATAATTTGCAAATGCATCAAGTTGATATAAGTTTCTAGAGTTATTAGGCATTATTTTTGCATTACAAAAAAGATTTATTTGCTTATCTTTTTTTTTAAATTATCCAAATTACGTATACTTTAGTGGCAGTTAGATTAATTATAAAGGTTATTAGACGTTATTTATTTTTTATTTTTTTGAATATTTTTGTGCATTTTAATATACTTTAGGCAAGCTAAAAAATTGTTTAAAAATTTACAAGATGTTTGTATTGCGGATGCTCTCTCAACACCATGTGTAGGCTAATAATCTTTGTTTAACTTGTAAGGTGTGAGGGATTGCTTTTCTTTTTTCTTCTTATATGTTGAAGTAACAAACAAGTTTTCTCAGTACAAAACTTTGAACTTATTTCTTATTTTGAATTGATATATACATTTTTTTTTCATAAAGAGGTAAAGGTTGATTATTTTGTATTATTTTTTAGATATTAAATTAGAATTTAGTTTTTTAAAATAAAACCATTAATGGATGTATATGAATAAAAACTTCTATTTAGTTATTATTATTTTTTTACTATTATTGCACAAATAAAAGTTTTCAAACAAGGCTAACTGCAAGATTACTTACTTCTTAACATCTTATGAGTCTTATTTTTTTTTTTACCACAAGCATAAATAGAAAAATTAAACAACCTCAAACACCCATTTATAAATTTGTAACACCATTTTTGTAACACAAGTTTTGTGTAGCTGGAATAACATTATATTAATAAACTTTTACAAAACATCAGCACAATGTTAAATCTTGATGATAGTAAATATTCTAGAATCCCAATAAATACTTAACTAGAATGTTATGAATATGTACAAAATTGTAGATCAAGATGCTTAGAAAAGGTAAACAAACAAGTATATAAGATACTATCAACTACACGGGTTGCATTATTCTCATGTGGTGTTAATTAAACAATAATTTTTTGGATACGCTACTCTATCTTGACTAATAAGAGTTAATCATAAGAAATTAAGTTATAAAATCAGCAACCTGTAAGCCTTTTTAATAATTTATTAAAACCATGATACTTTTGTACATGTTTAAGTTTGCTAGGACAGTGACATACTTCTTTAATTAAAATTACAAAACTCTTTTACATTTTTATTAATTCGATATACCATGTTTATGACTAATATAAATCACAGTTTATGCAGATTTAGACTATATCGGTTGTATATCTTGGGTAGCTTTAGGGATTTCTTAATGTTGTCATCTTAAAAAGTTAGGATAACTATCTAGAATTGTATCCAACTTGACACTTTTTTTTTTGTTGGGTATTCAATTTTTTTTATTGTATGTATCTGACTCTCTAATCTTTTTTATTGTTAACATCATTCTTTAAATATTTCTTGTTGTATATATCACTAGTGTTAAGTGTTAACTACATATCTAGTCCTTATGGTTTGACGAGTTTGGATCAAATAAAAAGTATATTAAGGTAAAAAGGATAGAAAGGGTTAAAAATGTAAAATATTTCATTTGAGTAATAGGGGTATTTTAGGCACTTAACCACTCATCTTTATGTGCTCATTTAACCCTCTTTAACATCTCATTTAAGTGTTAATCATTTAAACGTCTTCAATGTTTTCAAAAGCTTTACGAACTCAAAAAAATGTATGCCTTTTACATGAATTTTTAACATCTCATTTAAGTTTTAATCATTTAATAAAGAATTTTTATTGTGTGTCAATTAACTTTTAGCCCTTTTACAAGTGAGTTACTATTTCGTTGATGTTCAAATATGTGTCAATATTTGGTTGATATATCAATTGAGTTATCGTAGATATCGAAATATTCAAAACAATAGTTTAATTTAAAACATTAAGAAGATATGTGTCATGTGTGTCAATATTTTTATGTGTCAATATTGTCGTCTTGACAGTGTGTCAACACTAATAGTGGGTCAATTATAAAAAGTCATATGTCAAGCGTGTTAACATTGTTAATTAAAAAAATTATTTTTTTTGTCAATAATATTGTATTGATAGTGTTGTCAATTATAAAATTTTATGCGTCAAATGTGTCAACCTTTTTAGTTAAAAAATTTATCTATGCGTCAATAACAATTTATTAACAATGTGTCAATATTTACGTATTTATCTATGTGTCAATAACATTGCCTCAAGTGTGTCAAATTTTAATGTGTCACTTAATAGATAATAAGTAAGAAAATTGTTTGAAAGGTAATCATGATCATTAATGAGGAATTAAAATAAATGTTACAAATGTTTGAAACAAACGACTTTGAAGGCAAATGCAAGACCATTTTATCCTTTTTAGGTTTATAATGTTACATAATGACCCATTAAAATTAATAAATTGACATGAATAACCCAATTCAATCTCATCCATTAATTTATTACATCCAATGACCATAAATCCTTCTTATACTTTTTACCCATAATGACTTCTTACAATAACCACACTCATGGTTTGACGGGTGTAATACCTTTGTCTATTTATTTGGTCCCTATTACTTAACCTCAGTTAGTCTGAAAAACATAACCACTACCTACCACAGCCATCCACCACCACCGCCACCGCGATCCACTACCACTACCGCCACCTACCACCGACTACCACTACTAATCACCACCACCACGCACCACTGCCACCCACTGCCACCACCTCCACCTACCACCACCATTACTAATCACCANCAAGTGCTCACAACTCTTGGAAGTTTTCAAAAAGAAGAACTGCTCACTGCCACCACCTCCACCTACCACCACCATTACTAATCACCACCACCACGCACCACGGCTACCCACTGCCACCACTACCTACCACCAACACTACCAATCACCACCACCACGCGACCACTACATAATTTTTTAACCTCCTTATGTATAACGCTTTTTGTAAACTCAATATATATGAAATATGATATAAATATATAAATATTTTCATACTTTGCGTCGTTATATATCACACCTTAAAAGCGCAAAAGTTTCGCCTTAGTCGTCAAGGGGTGAGGTTTGTTCATGCCACTACGTCACACCTCACGCTATTTATAACCTTGTATTCAACACAATATTTTCTTTTATTATTTGTTTGGTCCTAAAAAGATGTGAAAGCAGTATTCTAATTCTAACTTTGATATATATTATCTCCTTATTATTTAGTAATAAAAAGTATTTATTACGGCATGGATTTGTCGTTCAGCACATAATGTGCTTGATTTGTTTTAGTATTTGAAGACTACAAATAATCCCATTGCTTTTACCATTTGATAGATATATTCTCGTTGCAAATTCGGTCTTTAATAGGTGACATGTTTTCATGACATTCAAGTTGGTCATCTCTTATTTTTTATGTCTTTTATGGGACCAATCTAATTGGAGCTTTAACATCTTTAATGAAGTTGTTGATAATTGTTATTGTGCAATTTCCAAAATTGGTTAAGTTGTTATTGGATACAGTACTACAATTTTGAATTAATGCATCTTTTCAAAGAAACTGATTCTTTCGAAGTTGACTTTCTAATTTCCTTTAGAGGAAATACCAAAAAAGGTACAAAAACATTTGAGTATTTCACTTTTTGTCACGATTTGACCCTTTTTCCCAATTTGATCATGCTCGACTGCTCAACTGGCCTTATTGATCGACACTTGTCATTTTTTTTTACTTTATTATTATTATTTCTTTGTACTACAAAATCTATGAAAAAATCTTTTTTACTATTCAACCTTTTTGTACTATAATATAAATAATTGCTCGACTGACGGCTGCTCGACTGACGGTGCACTTTTAGTCCTTGGAGAAGTAAAAAGGTGTCAGAAAATCTTTTAGATAGATTCTCTTTATACTTACCAAATCCCACTTCAAAGATTTTTTTGTACCTTTTTTGTACTTTCAATTAATATTTTATTCACTTCAAATTTTTTTCCTTTTTCTCTTGATGATTTTCGATTCAAAAAAACACACACACACACATCACGATGTTCACATCTAACAAACATTTGCTACATGTTGAAGGATTGATCGATACCGCTTTTTTCATCAAAAATGGTGAGTGTTTTGCATCAAGTCATCAGATATTGATAAGTTCTTATTATCGGTTGCTGAGGATCTAAACACACGCCTTGTGTTAGATAGATACTTTGAGTTTATGCTATGTAGCACGCGGAATTTACTACAAAGCACTTAGAAGATTTGTTTGTGTGATTTGCATGATTGCTAATGAAACAGTGAACAATGAGAATTATGAACACAGAAGTTAAACAAAACTCTTAGCTTCAATATATTGATGATAATAATACGAGTGATCTTGGTTATCACTAAAGTTGCACCTTGAAGCTTTTACAATGATTCATGTGTGAAACCTAAACCTAGGACCTCCTTTTATAGGACAAGGAGTCCTTTACAAGATAAGTATAAATCTAACTATATAAGATATTCACAAAATGTTCTCCATACTTATCAAATACACGATTAGAAACAGTTATAACTTAAGCAGTGGTAAGTATATGTACTAGCAGTGGTAATGGTGTTTCCACTGCTAGTGCATTTTTTTCAGCGGTGTCTTCTTCCAAGCTTAACAGTGGTAACTGTTAGTGTTATTCCCAACAATCCTCCCCTAAACTTATGATTTCTGTGCAAATCAATAAGTTTCTTTGATGAGAGGGGGAATTCTTCCAAACACTTTATCTCCTCTTTAACTCATTTATGGCTCTTGTATTCTGTTGATGAATCCTCTGCAATAAATCTTGAAGATAAGGAGTTATTTCTTCACACCTTAACTTTGAAGATATCATGACAGTGAGAACTCCAGCTCTTAATGGATATTCCTTCTCTGTAAGCATAAAAACATCCACACCAGCTTGTGTAGACACATGGTGAATATCACTTGAGCTGTAGTGTTTCCATAAAGTTGTCAAGTTGTCAGCCTCAAACGTCCAATACCTATCACTTGGGTCAGGTGCATAAAGTTTTCTGAAGTGCACCCATAGCTCCTTGGCTTTAACACTTTCAGGCTCTTCATCTCTGAAGTTTGCTTGTACTAAACTCCATAAAGTGTCTAAGTCAGCTCTGTCATAAGATCTTACAAGATCTTCAAAATCCCTGTAAACTTCAGTATCACCACCAATTCTGACAATCTTCCAAGCTTCTCCAAATTAATCTTCATGAATCTCCCAATCTACTATTGGATGTCTTGCTTTCAGTGGCTCAGTGAAAAGAATATCAGTGTCAACAAGTAGCATGTCATCAAGCTGTTCTGTAGTTAATTTTTCAGATTGAGACTCTTGTTCTTGAGCTAATCTTGTCTTCTTAGTGGCTTCAGATTCAAGGGTTGTACCTGGCCTTTTGTACTTTGGAAATCTTCTGGCCTCTTCTTCAGAATTCATTGGAACAAAGTCTTTATCCATCTTGAAAATTCTGTAGTAGATACCCTCAATCTCTTCATGTGATTTCCCCCTATGCTGTGACATCTTCCATCCACCAACATTGCATATATACTTCTTCATTCCAGCAATCACTTGAACTTTGGATGGTTATCTTGGCTTTTTCTGCTTCTTCTTGATTGAACCAATCATCTATTGAAGTGCTTGATCATTCTTCATTTGGATAAAATCTGCTAGATGAGCTGATCTTTCTTAAGTGGTTAAACTTTAATCTGCAATAAGCTCAATAGCTTTCTTCTTTACTTCAGGATTTGTCTGGATCATGTGTTCAATCTCTTTTTCAGTTGGTACATATGTATTCTGCAGAATCAACTTTTGAAGCATCCCTAGTCAACTCTTCATTGTGCAGTCTCTGAGCCTCCATAAAGCTAGCCACATCCAATTCATCCTGTGCAGCTTTATTAGCCAATTCTTATTCATGAAGTTTCTGAGCTACCTCTGCATCATAATCTATCTGAGCAGCTATTCTTGGCTTAACAACTCTTTGTTGCTCAGATTCTTCTTCAACTATTGGAGCTTTCCCTTTTTCTTTCCATTTTCTTTGAAGTTCCTCCTCTGCAGTAGAAACATTTTGACCAGCAGTGGAAACTGCTTGTGTCTACTGAGGTTGACTTGAGGCTGTATCCAAAACTTCTTCTGGTAATCTTTGAGCATCTAGATCCACAATCTCTGTAGGATCATCTTTAACCACTTCCTCTGTTTCTTATTGTTGAGGAATTTCTTCATTACCCTGAGCTTCTTCAACTGGTTCATCATAGCCCAAACTATCAAAAACTCAAAAATCTTGATCATCCCCAAAATCTAGTTTCCTCCCCTGAGTTTTAGCATCTGTTTTCCTCCCTTGTTTGGGAGAATTAACTAAATCATCACTGAAGTCTTCAGAATCATCATCATGAGGTGAGGATGGAGATGAAATCACCAGTGTAGCAGATCTTCTCCTTTTAAGCTGCTGCACTTCTTCCTTCAAAGATGTGATCTCAGCTTGAAGACCTTGAATATCTTTGGCATGTTTCTCCTTAGTGTGTGCCAAATCCTTCTCCAACAGAGCAACCTGCGTTGACAATTTTGTAAAGGTTTCCATCAACTCTTTAAGTTTCCCACTGCCCTCATCACTTCCAGCTATGTGACCTGCTGAGAGAGGTGAATCATGGGGCAATGGTTCAGTTTCCTCCCTAGTTGGACTAGGAAATACTCCTAAACCTCCACTGTTTGTACCTACACCAAAAAGTTCAACATACTTCTGAATTATGATGGCCCGAACAGTGTTATGTTATAACCTAAAATACTTAACTACGTAACACAATACTAGGGAACTTCATGTGAGGGTTATGTACTTCTGAATTATGATGGCCCGAACGGTATTATTTTGATAATATTATACAATACTAGGGAGCTTCATGTGAGGAGTCTTATATAATTCTGGATTGTGATGGCCTGAACGGTGTTATGTTATAACTGATGTGTGGGTTTTGCAACCTTCGCAATAGGTTTTACCTCTCAAAGGATCTTGAGAAGCTTACAACCCCTACCAGGCAGTGTACCTGACCGATGTAGTATAGTGAAGTGGTAAGTACCGGGTGATTAATCGTTCTCTCGGGGACTAGTGTCGTTAGGATTAAAAACTACTCTAATTTAGGTCTAAGGGTTGAGGGATGATTCTTTTGTATTTTTATATTTTATGAAAGCAAGTAAAATCTCGGGTATTTGGAAGAGTGGGCGGAATTAGTTGCTAATCAACTAACCCAAATAACTACTATTGCAAATAAAATAAAATAACAAGAAAAGTAAATTGGTTGTGAAACTTATATGGAGAAAAGTATGTTTACTTAGATTTCCTTACTCCCTAGCTATCTTTTACCGGTTAATTGGTTTGTTACAATTGTGTGGATGACGGGTTGTATTCCTTTAAACCATTCGTAGGGCCGTGTACGATCTTCCCTAACTCTATAAGCTCCTACTTCTCTCCTATGCCGAGCCGACTAAAACCCCCTAACATGGGATCACTAGAATTCGCTTATGCATTAAATACAACCATATAATCGTAGTACACATCCGATTCATGTTTCTTAAGACATTCAAGCAAGTTACCGTATACGAGGTTAGCAATATTTCTTAAGCCTAACATCGACATCACCCACCCACAACAATCAATAACAAACCAACAACAAGTAATCAATAGCTAGGTTTCATTAGATCTAATCAAACACAAGAGAAACCTAGCCTAGCATGTTAAAGTAAAGACAACCATAAGATATAATCAAGCAACACATAGAAATATTGATTGATTTGAAAGGAGGCTTATCTTTAATTGAACATGAATGATTCAAGGGTGAAAAACCCTTGAAAATACAGTAAACCACGACGAAGGGTTTATCCCTAAAGTTCTCCCAAAAGTTACACACTTAATGAATGAAAATTAGAAAACTATATATAGGTTTTACAACTTGACGGCGTCACATTTTAGCTCGTGACGCCGTCACCTCGCCGCCAAAACCCTTCTCGGATTTCTCAGATCTAATCTTGACGTCATCCCTCTTTAAAAGTCTCTGGGACGTCTCTCTTTAAGTTATAACGTGACGGCCTAGGTGAATTTACATGTGACGCCGTCACGTGTAAAGTCTTCAAAATCTTTCTCGCCCGTCTCGTGTAAAAATTATCCACCTCTTTGTCAAAGCGTGACACCGTCACCTCGTAAAGAGTGACGCCGTCAAGTACTGTTTCCAGCATAATTTGAGACTTTGTCGTTTTCTTCACTTTTATGCTCCAAAAACATCCAAAATGCTTCCTTTCCAGATTTCTTCTCCAAAGTACCTAAAATGACAAAAGGAACGATTTAAGGCAATATTTGATCAAATAATTATGAATTAGGGTTTAAATGACCCCCTAAAAACGTAACACTTTTCGCCTCATCAAATACCCTTACACTTGAGATTTTCTTGTCCTCAAGCAAATGCGCTTTTATTCCCATCAAAATATGAGCTAGGGGTCATTTACCACTAATATAAAAGTAATTACAACAAATAGTCATTCCACCCTAGTCATAACAAGCACGGAAATCATATACTAGCACCTCACAAATAGTGTTTGGATACTCTCATCTCTCGGGTGTTATAAACCTATATAACTAAATGGAAATGGAAAAAAATCACTCACTACCTGTCATAGCAAATAGATTACCATAGGCTTGGGAAAGGATCAAAAACCTCCTCCACTAGGCGTAAGCACCTAAGATAAACTATCAAAGAGGGCTTTTCAAGGGTTGTAATGTTAGGTGTAGGGATATGATAAACACGGTTTGTTGGAATAAAGGATATTTTTAGTGGTGGCGAGTTAATTATCTTGATCAAATACATGCACAATGTGGCGTTGCTAAGCCAAGACTCGACTCGACTTAAGCTAATAAGAAAATAACATAAACATAAATAAAAATAAAAGGAAACGGGATGGTAGTCCGTATGTTTTTTCTACTTTTCTTTTTCCAATTTTTTTTCTTTTTTCTTGTTTTTCGTCGATTTTTTTTCATACATTCTTGCCCTACCATCCAAAATAATACATCATAGGGGCCTCGGTTCTCCCCTTACACTTGAACTTTTACATACTTTACAATTAACTATTCTAATGACTCGAATTAAGATAATTGAAAAACTTGGAGTACTTTAAAATATTAACGCACATATGGGGGTAATAATTGACTTCTTCCCCATTACTCCATTACATTAGTACTTTACCCATGAGTCCCAATCCTCCCAAAATAATATGTACAAGATATTACTTGACTTAGCAACCATGTAATCAGTTAGACAATTAACTAAGGGTTTAAACATGTAACAATAATGCACTAAAGATGAGTGCATACAAGGTAGGCTAAGGCGATTTGGGTGTACATTTGGGGGTGGATTGTAAACAAATTCTTCCTTTAAGTAAAATGCTTAAAGTTAGAAACGAAAAGATAGGCTCTGAGGGGTGTACTAGGGGTATCGTGTACTAAAAATGAGTACAACGCTAAGGTGCGGGAAAATTACTTGACCAATGTAGCCAATGTAATTATATTCCGGGTGTAAAACATGGGTTATCCTAATGCCTCTTATCATATAGTAAATCTAACTACACGAATGTAGTCTCACTTGTGGATTTGGGATGGTCACTAACGCAAGTTCTAGAATCTATAAACTACCGGTACACTCATAAACACCAACAATGAATGCTTTTCCTAACAATTCTAGGGGTGAACCTCACATATTTGGGGGAAAATTTTTTGAGTGGTATGGTTTTTGTGCTAGTTATACAACTCCTATCCATGAGACGCTTATTATGCCTAAAGTTTCACTCCTATATGTTGAAAAAAATTTTAAATTTGGTGCTAAAATTGCCCTAACAAATATTTCTCTCAGTTTTATTACACATCTACCATTAAACAAAGCAACAAATCAAGCGTAATAGCATTTTCTAAGGTATCTTCATTTCCCCCCTTACACTTAAACCGAACATTGTCCCCAATGTTCACATAAAAGTTGTAAAAGTAAAGAAAATGAAAGAATGAAACAAATACTCCCCTGATTAGTTTGATGTGGATCGTATGGTAACATGGTTAGATCTTCTTCCAAGATGATGTAAAAGCTTCAAGGTCAAAATGACGCCAAAAACTTGATGTCATGAACTTGATTCCATGTTCATCTTCTTGTCCAATGTAACCTGCTAAACCTGAGAAAACAATCTAGGCAAACTTTGCATAAAATCGGAGGCAAAATCTATATAGGGATATAATGCTTGTGGAATGAAAGTTTTGCAGATTCCTGGAATTAAAGATGCAGTAATTTTTATCATCCGGCAGAAAAACTAAATTTTAAAAACCTTTGTCTGGAATCAGTACCTGAGGCCGTCAGGTTTTCAAGCCTGACGCCGTCAGGTTTTCAAGCCTGACGCCGTCAGAATTGATCTGACAGAAGTCTTATGTTTAGTTTTCGGAAAATTTCTGGCAAAACAAATACCTTAATTCCTGGAATGCTGCAAAATTTCATTATGACTCGATACAAGCATTTGACTCAAACAAATACTAGTATGTATGTTCATTTTATATTCTTACAATTCATGTCCAATTCGTTCTTATAAACAAATTTAGATTTCCCTTACACTTATCTTTTTGCAAAATACCTTTATATGTAGTTAAGACGAAGTTAAAAACAAAATAAAGCATTTTCACAATGTAATTTGAAACATGAATTGTTCGTAAGAAAAATAAAACGTACATACGGAAACAACTAAAAACAAACAAACAAACAAACAAAACAAATAAAGCTTGGGTTACCTCCCAAGAAGCGCTTGTTTTTGTTCGAGTCACGAGCCTGACTCTACCCTTATTTAGCGGAGATAAGGGAGATTTTCCCTACACTTAGGATCAAGTGCGGGTGATAGTAGCGATACACACCAACTTGATAGGAGTAGGCTACGTGAGAAAAGAGTGAGGGATGAATTGTATGCTCAAAGAGTTGTACTCCTTTTATCATAACCTTACCTAGTTCATTTGGGTCAGTGGGTGAATTGAAATTTTCCCTAGAAAGCGATCATCTTCTATCAATTTCGAGAGACTCCTAGTTGGGAATCCATCTTGACCTAATAAACCCGGTTTAAACCCATAATGCTTCTTGTGGTCAATAATGAATGGGTTATGTAAGTATGTAAGGTCATGGTTCACTCCTATATTGGCTTCCATTCCACATGGCTTAGAGTCTACTACCTTCATCGTAAAACTACCCGTACTATATGGTTTGATGGGTTGATCGGGACCTATTTCAATTCCTAAATTTTTATTCAAGGATGGAAGATTAGGTAACGGTTTGGTTGACGCTCCAGTTCATCAAAACTAGGAACTTCCATAGAACTAAAAGAAAGGTTATAACTACAAGTATTCAAACTTATTTCTTCTAGTTGTGTTTGGTCCAAGGGCTCTACCTCTATTGGAGTTCCTATAGTCTCTTCTACTTCTTCGGGTAAGTCACGGGTGGTGTGCAAGCCTCAAATGATGGTAGGACTTGTGGGGTACTCTGTGGGCTTGCATTATTTTCCTCATCCTTCCTCGTGTCTAGATCATCTATATCCTCATACAAAACCATCAATTCATTCAATTTATGGGTCACGGTTAGGAAGCATTCCTCAAAAATTTTCCAAAGGGTCTCACTAAAAGGAATTGATCCTGATAATGATCGTCTAATAGAAATTACACATGCATAGAATTCATCAAACCCATCTAATTTTACCCCCAACTCCTCTTGGATATCACTAAGATCACACAAAAATTCATTGGAATGATAAGAAGCAAATCTATAAATGGAATTTCATCCGCCATGGTGACAAATGAAAATGGTTTTACGAACAAATGGCCCGAAGAAAAGATAGACTAAAGAAAACCTATAAAAATAAAATAAAAATCTCACTAGAAAGGAATCTAATGAGTAGACCTAAATAAAAATAAAATTTTCAACCTAACCAATAACTAGTCCTCGGCAGCTGTGCCAAAAACATGATGCGTGGGTTTTGCAACCTTCGCAATAGGTTTTACCTCTCAAGGGATCTTGAGAAGCTTACAACCCCCACTAGGCAGTGTACCTGACCGATGTAGTATAGTGAAGTGGCAAGTACCGGGGGATTGATCGTTCTCTCAGGGAATAGTGTTGTTAGGATTGAAAACTACTCTAATTTAGGTCTAAGGGTTGAGGGATGATTCTTTTTGTATTTTTATATTTTATGAAAGCAAGTAAAATCTAGGGTATTTGGAAGAGTGGTCGGAATTAGTTGCTAATCAACTAACCCAAATAACTACTATTGCAAATAAAATAAAATAACAAGAAAAGTAGATTGATTGTGAAACTTATATGGAGAAAAGTGTGTTTACTTAGATTTCCTTACTCCCTAGCTATCTTTTACCGGTTAATTGGTTTGTTACAATTGTGTGGATGACGGGTTGTATTCCTTTAAACCATTCGTAGGGCCGTGTACGATCTTCCCTAACTCTATAAGCTCCTACTTCACTCCTATGCCGAGCTGAATAAAAGCTCCTAACATGGGATCACTAGAATCGCTTATGCATTAAATACAACCAAATAATCGTAGTACACATCCGATTCATGTTTCTTAAGACGTTCAAGCAAGTTACCGTATAAGAGGTTAGCCAGTTTTCTTAAGCCTAACATCGACATCACCCACCCACAACAATCAATCACAAACCAACAACAAGTAATCAATAGCTAGGTTTCATTAGATCTAAGCAAACACAAGAGAAACCTAGCCTAGCATGTTAAAGTAAACACAAGCATAAGATATAATCAAGCAACACATAGACATATTGATTGATTTGAAAGGAGACTTATCTTTAATTGAACATGAATGATTCAAGGGTGAAAAACCCTTGAAAATACAGTAAACCATGACCTAGGGTTTATCCCTAAAGTTCTCCCAAAAGTTACACACTTAATGAATGAAAATTAGAAAACTATATATAGATTTTACAACTTGACGGTGTCACGTTATAGCTCGTGATGCCGTCACCTCGCTGCTAAAACCCTTCTCGGATTGCTCAGATCTACTNTCTTTAATTGAACATGAATGATTCAAGGGTGAAAAACCCTTGAAAATACAGTAAACCATGACCTAGGGTTTATCCCTAAAGTTCTCCCAAAAGTTACACACTTAATGAATGAAAATTAGAAAACTATATATAGATTTTACAACTTGACGGTGTCACGTTATAGCTCGTGATGCCGTCACCTCGCTGCTAAAACCCTTCTCGGATTGCTCAGATCTACTCTTGACGTCGTCCCTCTTTAAAAGTCTCTGGGCCGTCTCTCTTTGAGTTATAACATGACAGCCTAGGTGAATTTACACGTGACGCCGTCACGTGTAAAGACTTCAAAATCTTTCTGGCCCGTCTCGTGTAAAAATTATCCACCTCTTTGTCAAAGCGTGATGCCGTCACCTCGTAAAGAGCGACGCCTTCAGGTACTGTTTCGAGCATAATTTGAGACTTTGTCGTTTTCTTCACGTTTATGCTCCAAAAACGTCCAAAATGCTTCCTTTTCCAGATTTCTTCTCCAAAGTACCTAAAATGACAAAAGGAACGATTTAAGGCAATATTGGATCAAATAATTACGAATTAAGGTTTAAATGACCACCTAAAAGCATGACACTTTTCGCCTCATCAATAACTAACCCTAAAAACCGTAAGAATGATTACTTGAGAAAACTTAAAACAAGATAACTAAAGCTTGACATACACCCACACCAACAAACCCCAGGATACGTGAGTAGGCAGTCTAATCTCCGAGTCACTTTTGACATCAATTACATTTCCCTAAGCCCAGGTGAGTTTTCATAGCCTCACACCTTTTAAACGCTTTCTAAATGCTTTATAAACCCTGTAAGGGGGATACATGCTACTTGCTTTTCTTTAGACCAAATATAAGTCTTTTCTTTGGTTATTGCACGAGTAAACTATCTGCCACCACTACACTGGTAACATCAAATTTACCCATGATTTAAGCGTTAATATCTCTTTGAATTACTCATCTTTTCTATTTATATGAAGAATATCTACTCTTATTTCTTCCTATTTTCGTTTCAGGGTAAAGACGAGTAAAAATACGTTATTGATGATTTATTGGCTTAAGAGTGGGAATTACGCTTAAGGTTACGTTGAAGACACAAACACGGCGTTCTAGTTAAGTAATGATACTACGCCGTTAGAAGATTTACCCATGAAGTGAAGACTACGACGTAGCAAGCTACT